>APFE030955709.1:186863-213753 GCA_000404065.3 Pinus taeda | reverse complement strand
AATTCTCATCTTTCACTTGCTCCTGAAAGACTTCTTGTGTTACAGCTGCAATAGTTCTTCCTTCCTTCAAATCTGCCCTGAGTTTGAGAGGAAACATTCTATTGCTGGTCATATGCACCTGTGCAATGATCTTCTTACTTGGAGGTATATCTGTGATTGTACACATATCATCTTTGAAGAACACGTTGTAACCTTTGTCAATGAGCTACCCAATGCTCAAAAGATTACATTTCAGCCCAGGTACATAGTATACCTCTGGCACAGTCATTTGTTCTCCATTTCTTGCTCGGATACTGACGCTAGCTTTTAAACCCTTGACAGCTATCTTAGTATCAGTCCCTATTGTTACTTCAGATTTCACATCTTCATCCAGATTGGCAAACATTGCAATATTGCCAGTCATATGATTACTACAACCTGAGTCTAAGAACCAAACATCTTCTTGTTTGTCTTGTGCAATGTTACATGTTAACAACACATTCTTTGAATTCTTATTTTCTTCATTTGCAAAATTAACATTCTTCCTACTATTCATGTCATTTTGTTTCTTCCTACATTCATTGGCATAGTGCCCAAATTTCTTACAATAATGACATTGGACTTGGGATTTGTCATACCTCTGTCCATGAGCTTGCTGTTTGCTTGAGCCTTCATCTTGGTTCTGATTGCAGCTCCTTCTGCTTGTGCTTGCAGGATAATATCTGCCTCTGATTTGGCTTCTTCCATGACCTCTGTTATTTGCTCTGCCTCGGCTTCTTCTTTGGCTGAAAGACATCTGAGTCTTGAATGCTTGCTCAAGAGAGGAATCTGTTCCTCTACTTAGTTTGTGTTCATGAGACATAAGAGAAGCACTGAGTTCATCTACCGTGAACTGTGAGAGATCTTTTGTTTCTTCTATTGCTACCACAACAGCTTCAAATCTTGAGGGTAAACTTCTCAAGATCTTCTCTACGATCCTTCTTTCTTCAAGAATTTCACCATGAGATCTTATCTGGGTTATCAACCCAATAACCTGAGTGAAGAATGAATCTATTGTATCAGATTCCTTCATGCTGAGTGTTTCAAAGTCTCTCCTCAACATCTGCAACTTTGCAGTCTTCACCTTCTCCATGCCTTGATAGGCAGTCTTGAGAGTATCCCACGCTTCTTTGGACTTTGTTGCTGCTGCAATCCGTGGAAAGATACTTTCATGTACTGATTGGAAGAGTAAAAAGAGGGCTTTGGCATCCTTCTTCTTGTCACTCTTCAGCTGGTCTCTTTCTGTTGCTGTCAAAGCAGCTAGTGCTGTTGCATCTGCAGGTTCAGCATAGCCAGTTTCAACCAGCTCCCATATTTCTTGAGAAGCAAACAATGCTTTCATTTTTATGGACCAATCACTATGATTTTTCCCATTGAACTGTGGCAGTTGGGAATTTGTCAAACCTATTCCAGCATCTTCCATCTTAAAAGAAAAAGATGCTGACTTGTAAAATTAAAAACAAGCAAAAACTTTCTCTGCTGGAAAAATCTACTCACTGAACTTCTTACAGCTCCTACAGTGAAAAACAAACTCTGTTTTTGACTCACTGAGTGCCTAGACTAGCTCTGATACCATGTTGGAATTTCTGGGCATTCCGAACAAAATACAGTGGGAAAAATCCTCTGTTACCACTGTTGGGAATTTTCTGATAAATTCCGAAACAAACAAAATATGAACAGAGAGTAATACTCTGTTTTGGGAATTTCTGATAATTCCAAAAAAACAGAACAGAACAGAACAATGCTCTGTTTTTACACAGAGAAAACAGAAAAAAATCGCTTTGCTGAAACAGGTGTTTCAGCAACGTAAAAATTTCGTCAGTTGCTGATCGTGGTGTTTCAGCAACAGTGTTTTTTGACGTCACACTATTTTCGACTTACGGTGTTTCAGCAATGCGATTTTGACGCTAAGTCACTTTATGGGCGTCAAAATTACTTAGAGTAAAATCAAAGTGTTTTTAACACTTGGTGTAACAGTAACTAAATATCAGTAAAACAGTAAACTTGTATTTATGAACAGTAAACAAAACTGATACAAAAACTTAGCTGTTACAAGAGGAACGCTTCAGTTCCAGAAATCAATTTTCTATCTCAGAAAATCGCAGGTTCAGCACTGTTGTGCAATTACAGAAGAGGCACACACTTGTTCTTCTGACCTTCAATCAAGAAACAGAACTGCTGTCCTAAAACACAGAAAACAGAACTGTTGTTTTTTTCTGCTTACGCTGCCTCACTTGATTGTAAAAACAGGACTGCTGTTCATGTATTTATATGAAAACAAATATCTAAGTTAAACAATAAACTAAGTAAATATCTGCTGATCTTTATCTGCGTATTTATTGCAGAAGAGGCGGTGAGGCGGTGATGACTTTTACAACAAAAATAAAATGGCTGTCTGCAGGGGATTTAATTCTGCAAAATATCAGGGAACTTTTACGGCACCGAACAATCTGAAATTAATTGCTGAAGATCAGATTTTGTTCTACATTAATGTGATGCAGTTGGAATTAAATTCCAACAATTAAGAACTATGGCTAAGTATAATTCAGAGAATGGGTTGGGTGTGGGTTACAGCGTGGAGGATGGAATTGACCAAGTGGAGATCGATCCGAGGTTGCCTCTGGTGCAGGATGCTGATCTCGGAGACAAGGTCGTTCTTCTCAGGGTCGATCACAACGTTGTGAAGAAAGGCAAGTATACAGTTCTTTCATTATTTCATTACCCCAAATGTTTATCAAATCCCCTTCTTTTTGAATTCTCAGGGTCGTTTTCCAATGCAATTTTAGGGCATTTTGCTTCATCTGGAATTTATTCGAATAATCTGAACTATCATGTTAACACTATTATTATAGTTATAAAACTTGCTACCATTTTTGATGAGAATATGACTGAGGACTGGTTTTTTTTCTCGAACTGTCTTGCTGAATAGTGTCTTCCTCCTTTTCTACCAATTCATCCACTCCAAAAGGATTCTTCAGAGGTAATAGGGGGAACTGAATACCTTATCACCCTGAGAACGTCGCCTCATATTTAGCATTGTAATTCTGCCCTAAAGCATCCATACTTTCTCTTCCACGTTCTCTTATCTCTAATTGTTATTTTCCATGTTAATCTTCACTGTTAATTTTCCATGTTATTTTCCCTTGAAATGCTTATCTTTTCTTTGAACTTCTTTTCTCTAGCCCCCCAATTGCCTTCCTTAAAGAGAAAGGTAGTCGTGGACTTCAGCATAATTCCTTTGTACAAGTTGGCATTTTTATATATGGCATATCTTTCAGTGTGACCATGAGAGCTGGCCATCTTTAATCTAGGCTACATCGGTTTATATCTTGATGTTCCCTACCTGCATACTTGAGCCAATTATTTTCCTTTGTGATGCTTGTCTGTGTAATTCTTTTCTCTAGCCCTCCTGTTTCCTCACTTAAAGAGAGAGGCACTCCCAGGCTTCAGCGCTAATATATGTTTTTCCTTGTATTATATATCATGACTCATTTATGAAATGTACATCAAAATTTGTAAAACAACATTGGAAATTTGTAAAATTTGTGAAACTACATTAGAAAATTGTTTTAAAACTTTTTAGTTCCCGGAATTTTTTGGTTTCCAGGTTCCATTTATACTGTAAACAGTTATTTCAGGGTTTCATAGCAGCATTTCTTTTTTAAAATTTTGAATCACTTCTAGCCTGAGATCTCGAATATTTAAATTAAAATTAATGGCCATTGGTAGTAGTATGCCTGACAGTTTTGTGATGCCAGTTTTATTGTTGATTTGTTAACCTAAAAGAGTGCGGGTTCTTTGTATTGATCTACTGTTCTAAATATGTTCTAAGGTGTTATCATTGGATTATGTTTCATTAGGTGTCTCAAAGGTTTTTAATGGTGGTGGGTGCAGGTAAAATACTAGATCAATACAGAATTGATGTCACTTTACCAACTATGTACAACATAGTCGAGCGAGGTGGAAGGTGGGCTCAGCTGTTTACCTTCTAGACCTATTTTACACCCCTTAATCCTGTGTTTAGTTCAGCTTATTGTGCATAGGTAGTAGTGATGAGCTCATTTGAACTGAAACTCGAATGTGCAGGCCCATTATCATGACTCACATTGGACACCCATATGATAAGAAGACAAAAACTATCTCTACTCTCCAGGATGAATCCGTGGATGTTGTTGTTGCGTATTTGCAAAGGAAGCTCCACATCAAATTTTTAGTTTCCCGCTTCAATATAACGGAGAAAAATGGAATTCTGGCTATTGAGACCTCCATCAACTAGCAGATCCATGACCTTAAGAGTCGGAAGATTGGTGGAATCTACCTGCCAAATACTCGGTGGTTTGCAGTGAGTTCTTTAGCATGATTCATGTGTTTTTGTGCTTCTCCCGGCTTAATTTCCTTTGTCCAATATGTAGTAAATTACTAAATTCAGGGTCGTAGTATTATGGACTAGTCATTTATTGAAAATGAATTTATGAAGGAATTTATGTTACTAGCACAGGCCTAACCAAATGAATGTCTGATATGTAACTTGATGTTACAAAGCTAAAGGTTGCTTGTTTGGTTTCTAACATTTGAGGTGGAGTTCCAAGTATTTGAGCCCATTTGGGTGAACTTGAGATATCTTCTTCCAGTGTCAAGTTGCATATCAGAGCCTGATTTAGTTTAATCTGTGCTAGTGTCCGTTTTCAATTCAGCTAATTTATGTCTAGATTCAATGTACTGTTATGCATGTAGGAGCACAAAAAGAGTTTACAGATCACCCCACCTTCGCAGTGAATGTACTTGGCTTATCTGGGTGCAATGAACTCTTTGGTGATCTGAACTTGATCATGTCTAGTCACAGGAAGACAAATTCTTTAGAAGTTTGGGACTTGTGATCTAGGACCCAAAGCCTTTATGAACCGAAACCTGAGACCTCAATTACTTATATTGAGTTGACATCTAGGTTTTATTTACCCTTGAATGAAAAATAATGGGGCTGGTAGCAGTGACCAGCTATCTAGACTCAATGATTGAATATAATAATCGCTTTATAATTTATAAGCATCTTCCAGAAAATAAATTAAGAATGGGAAATTCTTTATTCTGAGCCATTATATGAAATATGGTTATGAAGACGGGAGAAAAGCTCTAAAGAATTGTCATTTAGGTTCATGCTCTATGTGTCATTAACGCATCTCAAATGAAAGTGTAGCAATGACACTTAAGTTGATTGGTACAACAAAGCATGGAAATTTTGTAACAATTATAAATACAATTTGCAAAAATTCGATGAAACTTATACAAATAAAGATGAAAAGTCATGTGATGGACAATTTAAAAGTAGAACCGTCGTAAAAAAATTCTCTGACGAGGCACCCATCAAATTTAACCCCTGATCGCCAATGTATCTTACCATGATTTAGTCCTCAAGCTATCTAGCATTGGCCTATTTTAAATTAAACTGTGTACCTGTTTGAATGCTATCAATTTTATATTTGTTCAGCTCTGTCAAGACAATAAGAAAAAGACGGTGGACAGTAATATGAAGGAAACCGCAGGGTGGAATTTCCACGATGTCAGAAATGAGCAGCACAGTTATCTGTTCCGTCAAAACAATTAAAAAGCCAGGGTTGAGAGTAATATTAAGGAAACCACAGGGTGGCATTTCCACAATCCCAGAAATAACCGGTAACCGGCACTCCTGTCTGGACGTCGAATGTCCAGGACTAAAAGTCAACGTTTGAGTTTATAAGGTGTGTTCATACATTCAAAGAAAATTTAAATATTAATATGGATAGAGGCATTACAATGATATTTATGAAATGTACATCCATTCCTTTGTGTGAGGTTCAGTTCTGCATATGTAGAAGTTAAAATTTAAAAATAATATATATATATATATATATAAAACCAGTTTGATTTTTAAAGTTTTGGGTTAATTTAATTTGTAATTGTCCTGATAATGAAGTCTATAAAAAGATTGCAAAGTTTAAATCTTTTTAACTTACTTATATCTATAAAAGGGGAATGATTTCAAAAAGAGAAATATCATGTTTTGTGACGCAAGGAAATCCCTGCAATACCCAGAATCACACTATGACTAATGCATATAAAATACACCTCAGCAAAAAACTACAAATCCTGGCAATTTCACAAACATTTTTACACACCAACAGTGAGATTCCCCTTAAACCAATGGCGCCCAACATGACACCGACTCATCAAACTGAGGTTCTAACATTGATTCGAATAGAGCTTTCGATTCAATCCTTCTATTCAAGGTTCGATACATACACAGGTTTCACAAATTGATATTAACTGAATAGGATTTCAAAACCTCTGTTCCAAATCGAACTGCCCCTTCCAAGCTCTAAGTATACCACAATCAGAAATGGTTTCGCTCCATTAAGAAATTGCCGCACTTATAATTTTGACACCTCTGATCCAATACACCCTTTGAAACTGCGCCTTTTATAACCATTTAAACAGCGTTGAACACATTTCAAAATAGTTTCATACCTATGTGTATATTGCAGCAACACCTGATCTCGTTCAACTTACAACACGCATCTATTATAAGCCGCCACACAAACATGTCACTAACTGTCGACACTGTAATTAAATCCACGCAGAGTATTCCTTTCTCAGGCTTGTTCCTTCAATCAAAACCTTTTACACTGGCGTTCAAGTCATCTTTGACTTCCCTTTGAAACACCACCGTTCGATTTTCTCCATTTAAACCCCTCTTATAACACTCCTTTGTTATTACGTACTTCTCACACATAAGGAGCGTTTTGTAGACAACATTATCATAACCATGATTCCAAGTTTGGATTCAATGGGCAGAAGGTCAACAAAAATGGTTTCCATAGCAATTGTAAATAACAGAGATGCCGAACTACCACGATTTCGTCAAAATTTAAACTAATCTTCTTCACTGATCGAGGTGGGCGTTTTCACCTGGGAAATCCCGTGCTTTCAATGGTTGGGTTCCAGATTTCATAAAGAAACTAAATAACTGCTCAAAAATGAACTTTCTTCCTCAGGGACTGATTCCATAGGTTTCAGTTTGATTTTATAAAGAAATTCGGATCCCCAAAGAGATTCGAATCTCTTGGCATCATGTGGAACTTAGATTGCATGAATAAATCACTTACCTTAAGTACAGCGTCAACTATGACTACACCCCCTTTGTAGCTTAGTGCAGACTTCAATTCAAGAATTAAAAATAATGAGATTGCCAAACCCTCACGGATTTATCAACCTTGTCAATGCATTTTCCCACAGCAATTTAACTCAAGACTTAACCATGCCTTGTTACATAATTGGGTTGTTGGGTATTTTCCCCATTAACCAGCACTCAGGGTTCGATTCAATACTTGGATCTGTTGTATTGATCCACACAAGACGGATTATTGCTTCCTGCATATTCTGGATGACCATAAATTGCTCACGCAGAGTATCACACAATTTCTGCACAGAAATTTCGTTTGCTTTCTAGGCAAACTTCCAAACAACAATTCCACAAAAGAAAACCCGAGAATATTTAATAACAAATGATTTCATCAATATTGCTCAATGCAGAGCAATCCTCTCACAAACAAGTCCACAAGTCAATGCACTCAACAGGATTCAATCCAATATCACATCTATTCAATCTATTAAGTGGGTTTCCAAACATTCTGCTGGAATCATATATTCCTATAGTCATTTACCTCCAGAAATATCCAGCCATAACAATTCAGACATTTAGCACCATTCATCATCTATATAGGAACATAGATATTTACTTCGCATTGACAGAGATATTCACAGTTCCAACTTCCAAAGCACATAAAACTGTATTTCATTAACCAGTTTCAAATATCTATAGTACTTGGCCTGATTTCCAACATTCCACACTCACTCTGCAAATTTGAGCTTTCGCTCACACACCGACACTTCACTCACACAATCACTCTTCTCCTCCAAGTGACACAAAAACTCTAATCAATCTAAAAGAAATTCTCCCAGCTCATTACAATTTTCCTCTATTTATTATCCAGTCGAATAATTCTCCTAAATTATCTAACAGAGTTTCCTATTTTTCCAAGAAAGAACAAAATTCTTCTATTCCGTTGCTTTCCAAGCACACCTAGACTAACAACTCTATCTCAAAATCCAAAATAAGCTAATCTTCTATTTATTACAATAACAAATTATTTGAGGAATCCAACCTCCTCAGTAAATTGATTTTTGACCAACAGTAAATAAATTTCACTGGATTTAACCACAACATGTGGACAAATCTCCACATTGTTGGTTGGGTCTAGATGCTCCTGCATCAAACTCCCAAAGTTTAAATTAACCATGATCTCCTGATCATGCATTTTTGGTTTGCGTCCTCCTGGATCCCATACTTGATTTGGATCCCATACTTGATTTGATAGTATGTTCCTGATTACTGCTGCCGTTGTTTGTCCTTCAAGTCTCTGTCCACTATGTGATAATGCATCACTATCTGCTGCTGTCCTTTCCACATATCTTGCTACTGTTTTTCTCACTTTAATTTGCAATTCTTCATTCCACTTCCAGCTTCTATACTTCTGTTTCCTCTATTTATTATCCAGTCAAATAATTCTCCTAAATTATCTAACAGAGTTTCCTATTTTTCCAAGAAAGAACAAAATTCTTCTATTCCGTTGCTTTCCAAGCACACCTAGACTAACAACTCTATCTCAAAATCCAAAATAAGCTAATCTTCTATTTATTACAATAACAAATTATTTGAGGAATCCAACCTCCTCAATGAATTGATTTTTGACCAACAGTAAATAAATTTCACTGGATTTAACCACAACATGTGGACAAATCTCCACATTGCTGGCTGGGTCTAGATGCTCCTGCATCAGACTCCCAAAGTTTAAATTAACCATGTTCTCCTGATCATGCATTTCTGGTTTGCGTCCTCCTGGATCCCATACTTGATTTGATAGTATGTTCTTGATTACTGATGCCGTTGTTTGTCCTTCAAGTCTCTGTCCACTATGTGATAATGCATCACTATCTGCTGTTGTCCTTTCCACATATCTTGCTGCTGTTTTTCTCACTTTAATTTGCAATTCTTCATTCCACTTCCAGCTTCTATACTTCTGTAATTTGATACCTTCCTCAAATTCACTCTCATCTAGCTGATCTTTCCTTCCAAATTTCTGATTACTTCCATCTTGCTGAGTTAATATTTATGTCTCCTTCATGCCTTTGAGGACATAACTCCCTTCTTGCTCCTGATATTTCATCTCACTTTCAAATAATCGCTGCTCAATTTCTCTAATTTCAGCATCATATTTATTAATGCTGTCTGCCACACCTTTTCCTCCATCAGGTTCTGTAAGCTTTGTTTCTCCTTTGGGTTCCTCGAGTAATTTTTCCAAGAATTCTATCTCCTTGTAAAATCCCTCCAGCAGATCATCATAATTTCCATTCTCAGCTTCATTCTTTTCTTGACAATCCTCCTGAGTTGACCTGTTTTCCACATTATCATATTGTAAACATCTTTTATCAATTCCATTAAACAAATTCATTGGTTTACCTTTTTGTAGTCCCACTATGGAATTGTCTTCAGACTACTGGTTTATATCAACCTCATCTGACTGTTTCACACTGAACAGGATTTCATCTATGAACTTCTTCTGTTGCAAATGATCAACACCTTCTTCCTCTAAAAAAGATTCTTCATCATATTTTACCTCAAGATCTTTATTCCTGGTTGTGACAATTTCAATCGACTGTCCATCATTCTCTGCATATCCTGCAAACATACACAAACTGTAAGAATCAAAATCACAAGGCTTCATTGCCTCATCTGCTTCCTTTGTCAACATATCTTCAAATTGTTCTGAACTCTGCCAGTAGTCCATGAGATCATCAACTGACCTCTCATTATCCTCTTCTCCCAACGTTTCACCTTGTTCTCGTCTGCAAATGGAAACTTCCAATTCTACCTCTGCTTCTCTGAGTTTCTCTGATTCCTCTTGAGCACTCAATATCTGCTCAATCTTTCTCAATTCTTCTGATATCTCTAACTTCACTTGCTGATTTCTCCTTTATCGTAGCCTTGGACACTTTACTCTTTTCCTCATGGTCCAAACACTTTTCTGCAGCATTTTCATCAATATTCCCATCTGGAAATCTATCTCAGCTTTCTCTCGGTCAAACTCTTTTTGACTCATCTTCATGCCACTTTCTTTGGCATCTTCCTTTCTGGTGTGGCTTCCTTGTGAACTTCCGCTATGACCATCTGTAGTCATTTTCTGCTCCTCTCTTTCCATGAGCTCCTTACACCTCTGCAACAAGCCTCTGCAATAGTAAGTCCATCTTACTGCAATCTTACCTCACTGAGCTCTCCTTACTCAGGCTTTTGGTAAGCACGATCCCCTATCTGGAATCTTCTCCTGAGCACACCTTTGCTCCCTCTAGGCTTCTGCAATCTCTCACTCTCTTTCCAGAACACTTCAATTGTCTTTTCTCTCCAACCTCTTGTTGGATTCTTCAAGTTCACTGCCACTTCTGCTTTTAATAACACATCTGGTTCTTCTTTCACAGCTTCTCTTGATTTATTGTGCTGCAGTCTTCACTCCTTCTGATGTTGTCACCGTGTTTTGAATAGATTTCCTCAGTGCTGCAATCTGATACTAAACTTCATTCAGAAAACAAACTTATACAATTTCAACAGAGCCAAGCTCTGATACCAAAAATGACGCAGGGAAATCCCTACAATACCCAGAATCACACTATGACTAATGCATATAAAATACATCTCAGCAAAAAACTACAAATCCTGGCAATTTCACAAACATTTTTACACACCAACAGTGAGATTCCCCTTAAACCAATGGTGCCCTCCATGAGACCGACTCATCAAACTGAGGTTCTAACATTGATTCGAATCGAGCTTTCTATTCAATCCTTTTATTCAAGGTTCGATACATACACAGGTTTCACAAATTGATACTAACTGAAGAGGATTTCAAAACCTCTGTTCCAAATCGAACTGCCCCTTCCAAGCCATAAGTATACCACAATCAGAAATGGTTTCGCTCCATTAAGAAATTGTCGCACTTATAGTTTTGACACCTCTGATCCAATACACCCTTTGAAACTGCGCCTTTTATAACCATTTAAACAGCGTTGAACACATTTCAAAATAGTTTCATACCTATGTGTATATTGCAGAAACACCTGATCTCGTTCAACTTACAACACACATCTATTATAAGCTGCCACACAAACATGTCACTAACTGTCGACACTGTAACTAAATCCACGTAGAGTATTCCTTTCTCAAGCTTGTTCCTTCAATCAAAACCTTTTACACTGGCGTTCAAGTCATCTTTGACTTCCCTTTGAAACACCACCGTTCGATTTTGTCCATTTAAACCCCTCTTATAACACTCCTTTGTTATTACGTACTTCTCACACATAAGGAGCGTTTTGTAGACATCATTATCATAACCATGATTCCAAGTTTGGATTCAATGGGCAGAAGGTCAACAAAAATGGTTTCCACAGCAATTGTAAATAACAGAGATGCCGAACTACCACGATTTGGTCAAAATTTAACCTAGTCTTCTTCAGTGATCGAGCTGGGCGTTTTCACTAGGAAATCCCTTGCTTTCAATGGTTGGGCTCCAGATTTCATAAAGAAACTAAATAACTGCTCAAAAGTGAACTTTCTTCCTCAGGGACTGATTCCATAGGTTTTAGTTTGATTTTATAAAGAAATTCGGATCCCCAAAGAGATTAGAATCTCTTGGCATCATGTGGAACTTAGATTGCATGAATAAATCACTTACCTTAAGTACAACGTCAACTATGACTACACCCCCTTTGTATCTTAGTGCAGACTTCAATTCAAGAATTAAAAATAATGAGATTCCCAAACCCTCACGGATTTATCAACCTTGTCAATGCATTTTCCCTTAGCAATTTAACTCAAGACTTAACCACGCCTTGTTACATAATTGGGTTGTTGGGTATTTTCTCCATTAACCAGCACTCAGGGTTTGATTCAATACTTGGATCTGTTGTATTGATCCACACAAGACGGATTATTGCTTCCTGCACATTCTGGATGACCATAAATTGCTCACGCAGCGTATCACACAATTTCTGCACAGAAATTTCGTTTGCTTTCTAGGCAAACTTCCAAACAACGATTCCACAAAAGAAAACCCCAGAATATTTGGTAACAAATGATTTCATCAATATTGCTCAACGCAGAGCAATCCTCTCACAAACAAGTCCACAAGTCATTGCACTCAACAGGATTCAACCCAATATCACATCTATTCAATCTATTAAGTGGGTTTCCAACCATTCTGCTGGAATCATATATTCCTATAGTCATTTACCACTAGAAATATCCAGCCATAACAATTCAGACATTTAGCACCATTCATCATCTATATAGGAACATAGATATTTACTTCGCATTGACAGAGATATTCACAGTTCCAACTTCCAAAGCACATAAAACTGTATTTCATTAACCAGTTTCAAATATCTACAGTACTTGGCCTGATTTCCAACATTCCACACTCACTCTGCAAATTTGAGCTTTCGCTCACACACCGACACTTCACTCACACAATCGCTCTTCTCCTCCAAGCGACACACAAACTCTAATCAATATAAAAGAAATCCTCCCAACTCATTACAATTTTCCTCTATTTATTATCCAGTCGAGTAATTCTCCTAAATTATCTAACAGAGTTTCCTATTTTTCCAAGAAATAACAGAATTCTTCTATTCTGTTGCTTTCCAAGCACACCTAGACTAACAGCTCTATCTCAAAATCCAAAATAAGCTAATCTTCTATTTATTACAATAACAAATTATTTGAGGAATCCAACCTCCTCGGTAAATTGATTTTTGACCAATAGTAAATAAATTTCACTGGATTTAACCACAACATGTGGACAAATCTCCACATTGCTAGCTGGGTCTAGATGCTCCTGCATCATTTTGTAATCTACCTAAATCCATAAGAATGGTAAGAGAGATGTTATATATTGGTACGTATATAAATAATAGATGGTTTAATATATTAAAATGTAAATATTAATGAAGTAATCGCATTTAATCAAAGAAATAGGTTTTATACACCAGAATTATATTTGCAATATTATGATATTTATTTTGAAACTAGTTTATATTATTTTATTAGTTAAATTACTCTATTCAATAATATGAATTATTTTGTTGAATTTTTTATTATTGTTCCGGCAAACAAGGTATCAACTTGTTTTTTTTTATTTTATTAGTTAAATTGTTCTATTCAATAATATGAATTATTTTGTTGAATTTTTTATTATGTTTCTGCAAGCAAGGTATCAACTTATTTTTTTTAAAAGATACATTCAATGAATTGAAATTTTAAATTATTTTTCACTCTATCGTTATTTAAATTAAAATTCATTTAAATATTTAATTCATATAGATAATTATTTACATATTAAAATTAATGCATGACAACTAATTTGAAATAAAACTTTAGAGATATGCATATTAAAATAAATTTGGGAGATAATGTTCTGAATGTTGGGGAATTTCCATTTGCTGCAGAATTTTTGTGTTTTTTTTTTAATTGTATAATTTTGTTACTTTTTTCTTTTTAAATCTGTTAGTCACATAATCCTTATGTATGAGATTAGATGTAAATAATATAAGAGGTACTATGGTAAACTATGTATATCCTTATTAGCCACATTGCTAGATGACTTACATCTTTTCATCCAATTCTCTATTTTTAAACCTTACTGCATATCGGCCATATATGTTCATATGATGTATATAGTGCTATCAGGTTTTTTAGGATTGGAAAGCATGCTTGCTTTCCCTGATAACTATATGTTAATATGGGATATGGTTAAGTGATGACTATAATTTTATTTTGATCCAAAATAATAATACATTATGCTTTTTCAGTATTGGGAAAAACTAATTCATAGATGTAATTATTTTATACCATTTCTCATTGTAACATCATTTTAATAAACTAGGATATAATGGAAATATTTATAAATTGAAAGACCATTTTAGAAATCTGCTTTTTAAAATTATTAATTTTAAAATTCGCTAAACACAAGTAAACCTAAATCAACTATTTGACTTCACTTCACTCATATTCATTCATTGAATATTCAATATATCCCAATTTTTACATTACTGTCCAGTCGAGTTATGATCAGGTGTGCTGAAGTTTTGTAATCCTGATATTGTTGTAGATTTGCAGATTTGTCAAGATCTAAGATTCACGAACAGGTAAAACTTTCCTTGATGAATGAAGGAATGTTAAGTTTGTTTCTTCTGATAAAAGGTGGGTTCGCTGGAGTTACCAAAATACATCTATATTACAAAAAAAAATACTTTGTGCTTTTCGAACAGTCGAACAATGGCGTCACCTATGCCTACAGTTCCTCGATTTACTGTTGCAACCTCCTTCTCTAATATGCATACGCCATTCAGTTCGGCAAATTAATCCATCAACCGATTTAACTCAAACTGCGAAAGCATGGTTCGGTGCGAAACTTCACAAATTGCAAGCAAATCTAATGTTATATGGAGTGCAACAACCACCTAATTTAATTGAAATAATTTCAATGAAATAGATTTTGGAAGTTCTGAAATAATTTAAACGATCAAATATACTTTTAGGAGGAGATTATTGCCCAGACTAGACGGTAAATCACCAACCCATTATAAAATTCTTCAAACGATGATTAAATTTAGATCGTGGCCAGACAGGATCAGACAAAACCAGGTCAAATAAAAGTATCCCCGGCATCCAAAAGGCAGTGTGAACATATTACAGCAATAAAGCAGTTGATAAACTGAGCAGCAAGACAGTGGAACGCTGCATCCTTCACTGATTCTGTGAATCCATTTCCTAGAGCCCTCTTCATTTTCCTCTCCACCCATTGGCCAAACTGCCAAATGTAAATTATGCAGTTGTTGTGATGTGATGCCCTGAGGAAATGTAAATATTTAATTTTACTATGATAAGAGACAAACTGAATATGACAATATTAATCGTTTGAGATTTAATAATCCTTTTATTACTTTTAAATAGAAAAAAAAAAAAAAAATAAAATAAAAAATGTTTTCTTGATGTGCTAGCAACTTCTTGAGGAGGAAGTTGGGCAAAGGCAGTTGCTATGCTTACAACCCTAACTACCTCCCCTAACTGGAAAGGCTTCCAGGGAAAAGGGGGGAGGTAGAGGAAAATCTGTGGTGTAAGGACAGGCAGAGGAAAAAGGGAAAACAAAAGAACATGGCTAAGTTTGGTAGGGATAAGATAGCCAAGCACAAAGTGCAATCGTTATTGTTGAGGATGGTGGTCCTACAAGAGAGCTAGGGGGGAGATTTGGTCTCGAAAGACAATCTCACGGTCGGGTGGTATGACTAGCTGCACCTAGAGGTGATCTCTTCCTGTGAAGATACTTAAGTAAAGCGACCAGGTATGAAATACTCTCTGTTGAATCGTGATATTTTGACTGTGAATTATTGATATTATGTTTCTGCGGATATGATGGTGCCTGCAGAAGGTTCTACTAGTAGGATACCATAAATATTATACTGTTGAAGGAACCCAGAAACATATTTATTCTAGAAAAATCAATAATTCCTATGCGCAGGGAATAATGACTGTGGAAACTAAATCTGCCTGTAGAGGAACAATCTACCTGTGGTTGGACTACTGTACAATTGAATCCTTCATTTATTCTTGTGTTCCTGAATATCTTTACTTGAATTTTATTCTTCTAGGAAGGAAAAACTTGGTTTAGGTCATTTTACATTTAATAGGAATTGAAAATGGGTTAGTGTCACCGAACTACCATATACAGGGGACAATGTGAAAACATACAAATTTTGTTTCAATCTTTCTTTCAAAAAAATAGATTTTCGGAAAAACCCTGATGGAATGGTGGAAGCTACTCATTGTGCCATATCATACAAAACGAAAAGAAAATATATAAATATTGTTGTACCATTCAGTAGAAAGATAATCTAAACGTGGAAGAGTTATAAAGGAGAACCTTATACCATAACTGCTAAACTGAAAAAGAGTAATTGTGCGTGTGTAGGGTCGTAATTACAAGGATTTAAAAACCCTGGCCTCGTCTAGGTCATCTGGAATGTGAAACCTGAGGGGATCCAAAGGAATTACCGAGACCTAATGCTTAAAATAAACCCTCCCTCACCAATCTAGAACCTCCAGGGGTGGAAACCTCTAGTAAGTTCCAGAGAACTTGGCAGCGTGAATAACATCGCAGTAAAACTTGCGAATAGAGGCAAAACCAGAATAAACCCCAAACTTGTGGTAAGGTTTCAGACCATTAGGTATAAAAACGAACTCTGTATAATGACGCGGCAAGGAAAAGTTTTGAGCAGGGTTTTAATGAGGAATTTTTAACATGATAGGAAAGCCCAACAATGACCCAAAAGGGGGCTCAAGTCCACATTTACAAATAACCATAACTCTCCACACATACATATCATAATCTAGAAAATAAACAGAGGAGCAATAATTATGAGAGAAGTAAATTCGAATGAACCCATATATGTAAATACATAAATGTCAATGCACAAAGGAATTAGCCAAGCGAGCAATGGCATCGTTGCTCAGATAGTGAAATTATAACTGTAAAAATATACACAGGGTTACAGCCAATAAATGTCCATATAGACATGAAAAATAAGAAAGGGTTTGTCCTGTCTAGGCGACGGTACCTCCATGGGTGAAAAGCCATAAAACCCAGAGCATACAGAGAATTATGAGGGCGATTCTGGGCATCAGAGTGACTACCCTCCAAACCCTCTGGCCATTTAACACATATGAAAAATAAACAACAACTTAAGGTATGAACCGGAAAGAGCCAGAGTCATTTCATTAAACATAACTGAAAAAATTCCAGCTAGAAGCGCTTCCGCCATGGTGTACCTTACGTGGGAAAAATGTCAAGTTGATGTTGTAGGAGCTCCTCTCCTTCCGAATTAACCAGGGTACATTACCCATTACCCTGCGAGAGATAGGAAAAATGCAAGAGGGAAAACCCGATTAAAATTACAGTAAACGACTTTATCATCAGCAATTAAATTGAAACAACAAAACAGAAGCTCAAAGTTCACCTGTAGGTTGTTTGCTGGCAAATGCTGGGAATGAGGCGAAACACTTATAGCTACTAGGCTCTATGCACTAACAGCATAGAGCTACCAAAGAAGTAGTAGGTCTGGAGCAAGTTTGCTAGAGGTTTTCCTCCAAATGAAGTTCCGCCCATAGCAAACCACGGAAGAGACAACCCCGAGGAGACTGCGGCCATTGGATCATGGAGGGAAAGGTGCACTGTTGATCTAGGTGGGATCCCCAAACAGATAAATGAGACAGGACAACTTTGCTCAGGCCACGTACCGAACAGAGCAGAGAAGTCAATAAAAATTGCAGAAGATATTGCATACCACGTGATGGCAGCAAGGTAAAAAATATAGGTAAACGAATGGGTGTCGCGTGGACTTCCAGGTGGTAAGCAAGCCGTAGTATTAAAAAATTTATTGATACGCTGACGTGTTCCTTGAAGTTGCAATTACATAAATCCCAAGTTGTGGATGGGTTATGGTTATGGTAATTTTTTTTTTTAGTGGAGCTGTTACAATTGGTATCAGAGTGAAGTTACAAAACTGAGGCCTCAGGGAATTGAAATTAAAACTAAAATTAAATTTGTAATTAAAACTGGAATTGACAGTGACATTGAAATTAAAATAGAGATTTAGAATTGAAAATTGAAAGTTGAAACAGAAAGTAGCACATACCATTATTTGTCCCTATTTGAGCAGTTTAAAGAAAAGAAATAGTAAAGTGTTGATTTACTTTTTTTTTCATGTTAAAGAAGCGAAACCGGAAGACTGACAGTATGAGAAGAGGGGACAGTGTGTCATGCAGATATGCGATGGGTCAGGGACCTGTACCTGGCCCTGAGAGTAATCCCAAGCTATGCGTACAGCTCGAAGAGGAAGCTCGCAATACAAGCCAGGCTATTTTGGAGACAGTGCAGGAATTGAAAAATGAAATGGCCCGGTTACATGAAGATAATGCACGATTGATGATAGAATAAGAAAGAATTATAAAATGTCTGTCTGACAGACAGAACCAGCCGCCACCTAATCCCAGTGCGGAATAGTCGAGAATGTCAGAGGAACAGAACCATCGTACGGAACCTGAAGGATCGGAAGAAAGAGAGGAACGATCAGATAATGCATCTAAACAAAAGACCTAAAAAAGGCAACAAATAGAGTTGCAAGGGGAATTCCAGAAGATTAAACCGCCACACTTCGACGGGAAACAGGAGAAAGCACCTGAAGCATGGTTGATAAGTATGAACAAATACTTCCAGCTGTATGAATATGATCATAACCTGAAGGAAAGATTGGCCATCTTCCAATTACAGGGAAAAGCAACCCTGTGGTGGGAAGAAGTCAAGATCGTAAAGGGAGTAAGTGAATAGACCATAACTTGGGAGAAATTTCAAAGGTACTTCAAAGAGATATACCTGACAGAGTATTTTTATGACGGAAAGGCAAGGGAATTCCATGATTTGCGGTTGGGGTAGCAGACCATGGATGAATTTATCACCCGTTTCTCTTCCTTTCTTCATTATGTGCCTTATATTAGAAAAAAAAAAGCTAAGGTGAAAAGATTTGTTAGCAGTTTACCCCTATATATGTGAGAAATGATTGAGTTTGACAATCCAAAGACCATGGACGAAGTTATTCGTAAAGCCAATATTTGTTACCAACAGAGTAAACAGAAATGAGAAGTTTGAGGCAAAAGATGGAATGAGAAAAGAGGTAATAAGTCAGCTGGAAACAGTAAAGGACGTAGCATACCAAGGATAAATGCAAGCCTAGATGATCATCAGGCAGAGTACCAACCGACCATGGTGGAATTTGAAGGTAGAATTTCCGACCTTAACGTAGCTATTTTAATTGACCCTAGAGCCACATTAAGTTATATTAGTCCAAAGGTAGTAGAACATTGTAAACTACAAACTGTTAAATTCAAGAACCCATGGCTAGTACAGCTGGCTACAGGGGCCAAGAGGCGAGTGTTTGCAAAAGTCAATAACTGCCCTTTAACAATAGCAAGACAACTAGTAATGGTTGATTTAAATGTGCTCCCCCTTGGTTCATATGATGTTCTAATTGGTATGGACTGGTTAGAAAAGCACTGGTCATTGGTTGACTACAAAACAAAGATTATTTATTATCGGGATGAACATGGAGCTAGGAAAGATATGCAAGGAATTAAGCGGCCAATGCAGGTCCGGCCAATAACTGCATCCCAGTTAGCAAAATGCATTAGGAAGGGGTGTTAGATTTATGCCATCCAAGTGGGCTATGCTGACTCAAAGGATAAAACAACCATGTTGGATAATATCCCTGTAATACAAGATTTTGCGGATGTGTTTCTAGAAGATATTCTCAAACTGCCACATAAGAGGGATATAGACTTTACCATCGAATTGATACCGAGGGCAGCACCGGTATCTCAAGCATCCTATAGGATGAGTGTACTTGAGTTGACAGAGTTAAAAATGCAGCTATAGGAACTGTTAGATAAAAACTATATCCGCCTTAGTGTGTCTCCGTGGGGAGCTCCAGTGTTATTCATTAAGAAAAAGGATGGGACCCTCTGCATGTGTATAGACTACCATCAGCTGAATAGATTGACAGTCAAAAACAAGTATCTCTACCTCGGATCGATGAACTTTTCAATCAAGTGAAGGTTGCAACAGTATTCTCCAAGATCGATTTGCAATTAGGTTACCACCAGATCAGGATTAAGGAGGAAGACATAGCTAAAACAACTTTTAGAACAAGGTATGGGCATTACGAGTTTATGGTGCTACCCTTTGGGTTAACCAACGTCCCTGCAACTTTCATGTGCTTAATGAACAATGTATTTCATTGATATTTGGACAAATTTGTGCTGATATTTATTGATGATATATTGATATACTCCCGTACTATGGAAGAGCACAAGGAGCACCTTAGATTGGTGCTACAAACCCTCCGAGAACACCAGTTATATGCTAAGTTCAGCAAGTGCGATTTCTTCACGGAAGAAATACAATATTTAGGCCATATAATCACAAAGGAAGGAATCACAGTGGACCCTGAAAAGATAAGGACCATAATGGAATGGCCCATATCGAAGGATGTAGCAGACATCAGGTCCTTTATGGGGTTAACCGGTTACTACAAACGCTTTGTAGAAGGCTTTTCAAGAGTAGAATATCCTATCACCTCCCTCCAAAAAAATGGAAGAGCGTTCAAATGGACTCCGAAATTTCAAAGAAGTTTTGAACCGCTTAAACATCTGCTCACCACCGCACCCATTTGGAGCATAGCCGATCCTAATAAGGACTATGTGGTGTGCACTGATGCAAGCAAGGAGGGCGTGGGAGGTGTGTTGATGCAAGAAGGGAAAGTAATAACTTATGAGTCAAGGAAACTAAAAGAGCATGAGAAGAAATATTCTGCCTATGACTTAGAGCTGGCAGCTGTCATACACGCCTTGAAGATGTGGCGACACTATTTCATGGGGATGAAATTTTTATTACTGACAGACCACCATAGTCTGATCAATTATTTTAGCTAGCCCACTTTAAACGCGAGAGAAGCACGGTCGGTAGATTTCCTAAGTGGTTTTGACTTCGATATCAAACATTTGAAGGGAAAAGAAAATAGGGGAGCGGATGCCTTAAGTCGGAAAGTACAATGTTTGTATGAAATTTCCTTCAGCGAATGGAAAAGCCCCTTCGAGGAAATGATAAAGAGGTTGCAGAACAAAATGCTGAATACCAGCAAATAAAACAACAAGTACAACAGTCTACCAGTGAGAAGAATCACCAAGGATATGAGGTAGATGATGCTGGAATGTTGTATTATAAAAAGAGGCTATATGTACCTAGTCAAAACAGTCTTAAAAATCTGATTTTGGACAAATTTCACATCAGTCACTATGCTGGACACCCAGGATATCAGAAAATGATCACTGCGCTTCGAAAAGAGTACTATTGGCCAGGTATGAAGAAGAATGTAGCCGAGTATTTAGCACAGTGTTTGGAGTGCCAACAAATTAAAACAGAGCACCAACATCCATGGGGGTTATTGCAACCACTACCCATTCCAGAATGGAAGTGGGAAACCATTTCCATGGATTTTATAACAGGGTTGCCTAAGACAAAGAAGAATAACAATTCTATTATGGTGGTGGTAGACAAGTTGAGTAAAGCAGTACATTTTATACCTGTATAATCCACCTACAGAGTTGTACAGATTGCCCATATCTTCATTCAGAGTGTGTTTAAATTGCATGGACTCCCAAAGACGATAATTTTAGACCGTGACGTGAAATTCACATCAGCCTTTTGGAAGACATTTACAAAATTGCGGACACAGCTAAACTTCAGTATAGCGTACCAACCCCAGACCAATGGACAAACAGAGTGGGTGAACCATGTGGTAGAAGACATGTTAAGAGATTATGTAATGCAGCAACCGACGCAGTGGGAGGAGTATTTGCACTTGGTTGAATTTGCATACAACAATAGGTACTATACCTCATTACAAATGAGCCCCTTTGAGGTCCTGTACGGGCGGAAATGCCACACACCCTCAAGTTGGGGTGGACCTGAAGACAAATTAAGGTTAGGACCGGAAGTGGTTAAGGAAATGGAGGATATGGTGAAAAGGGTACGCTCTAATTTAAACGCTGCTCAGGATAGACAAAAGAGTTTTGCTGATCGGAAGAGGAGGTTCAAGGAATATCAAGTCAGTGACCATGTTTATGTGAGGATCCAAGCCAGAAAGTTTCACTGTAGTGGAGCGGGTGTGCCAAGTTAGCACCCCGATATTGTGGACCATTCCAACTCTTGGCAAGAATTGGGCCAGTGGCTTACCATCTCGCCTTGTCAAGTCACATCAGGGTCCACAATGTCTTCCATGTTTCTGTGTTAAAAAAATATGTTTATGATCCTAAACATGTGATCTGATGGCAGGAAATACAAGTCGAATCAGAAGGAGAAGTCTTAGTCGAGCTACTGAACATTTTCGACTTGAGAGAAGTACAGTTGCGAAAGCAAGCTATTACCCAAGTTAAAGTGCAGTGGGAGCACTTTGGGCCTGATGAGGCCACCTGGGAGGATGAAGAGCTTATGAAACAAGCTTACCCGAGGTTGTTTATGGTCAAAAGACATCGGGACGATGTCCAATCTCAAGAGGGGGAGATGTGATGCCCCGAGGAAATGTAAATATTTAATTTTACTGCGATAAAAGACAAATTGAATATGACAATATTAATCGTTTGAGATTTAATAATCCTTTTATTACTTTTAAATAGAAAAAAAAATGGTTTCTTGATGTGCTGGCAACTTCTTGAGGAGGAATTTGGGCAAAAGAAATTGCTGTGCTTGCAACCCTAACTAGCTCCTCTAACTAGAAGGGCTTCCAGGGAAAAGGGGGGAGGTAGAGGAAAATCTGCGTTGTAAGGACAGGCAGAGGAAAAATGGAAAACAAAAGAACACGGCTAAGTCTGTTAGGGATCAGATAGCCAAGCACAAATTGCAATCGTTCTTGCTGAGGATGGTGGTGATGCAAGAGAGCTAGGGGGGAGATTTGGTCTCGAAAGACAATCTCACGTTCGGGTGGTATGACTAGCTGCACCTAGTGGTGATCTCTTCCTGTGAAGATACTTAAGTAAAGCGACCAGGTATGAAATACTCTCTGTTGAATCGTGATATTTTGACTGTGAATTATTAATATTATGTTTCTGTGGATGTGATGGTCCCCACATAAGGTTCTACTAGTAGGATACTATAAATATTATACTGTTGAAGGAAACCAGAAGCAAATTTATTATAGAAAAATCAATAATTCCTATGTGCAGGGAATAATGATTGCGCAAACTAAATCTGCCTGTAGAAGAACAATCTAGCTGTGGTTGGACTACTGTACATTTGAATCTTTCATTTATTCTTGTGTTCTTGAATATCTTTACATGAATTTGATTCTTCTAGGAAGGAAAAACTCGGTTCTGGTCATTTTAGATTTAATAGGAATTGAAAACGAGTTAGTGTCACCGAACTACCATATACAGGGGACAATGTGAAAACATAAAAATTCTGTTTCAATCTTTCTTTCAAAAAAACAGATTATCGGAAAAACCTTGATGGAATGGTGGAAGATACGCACAGTGCCATATCATACAAAACGAATAGAAAATATATACATATTGCTGTACCATTCAGTAGAAAGACAATTTGAACGTGGAAGAGTTATAAAGGAGAACCTTATACTAGAACTGCTAAACTGGAAAAGAGTAATTGTGCATGTGTGTAGGGTCGTAATTACAAGGATTTAAAAACCCTAGCCTTGTCCAGGTCATCTGGAATGTGAACCCTGACGGGTTCCAAAGGAATTACCGAGACCGAATGCTTAAAATAAACCCTCCCTCACCAATCTAGAACGTCCAGGGGTGGAAACCTCTAGTAAGTTCCAGAGAAGTTGGCGGCGTGAATAACTTCGCACTAAGACTTGCGAATAGAGGCAAAACCAGAATAAACCCCAAACCTATGGTAAGGTTTCAAACCATTAGGTATAAAAACGAACTCTGTATAATGACGCGACAAGGAAATGTTCTGAGCAGGGTTTTAATGACGAATTCTTAACATGATAGGAAAGGCCAACAATGACCCGAAAAGTGGGCTCAAGTCCACATTTACAAATAACCATAACTCTCCACACATACATATCATAATCTAGAAAATAAACAGAGGAGCAATAATTATGAGAGAAGTAAATTCGAATGAACCCATATATGTAAATACATAAATGTCAATGCACAGAGGAATTAGCCAAGCGAGCAATGGCACCGTTTCTCAGATAGTGGAATTATAACTGTAAAAATATACACAGGCTTACAGCCAATAAATGTCCATATAAACATGAAAAATAGGAAAGGGTTTGTCCTGTCTAGGAACGACGATACCTCCATGGGTGAAAAGCCATAAAAGCCAAAGCATATAGAGAATTTTGAAGGCGATTTTGGGCATCAGAGTGACTACCCTCCAAACCTTCTGGGCGTTTAACGCATATGCAAAATAAACAACAACTTAAGGTATGAACTGGCAAGAGCCAGAGTCATTTCATTAAACAGAACTGAAAAATTCCAACTAGAAGCGCTTCCGCCATGGTGGACCTTACCCGGGAAAAATGTGAAGCTGCTGCTGTAGGAGCTCCTCTCCTTCCGAATTAACCAGGGTACGTTACCCATTACCTTGCGAGACATAGGAAAAACGCAAGAGGGAAAACCCGATTAAAATTACAATAAAAGACTTTATCATTAGTAATTAAATTGAAACAACAAAACAGAAGCTCGAAGTTCACCTATAGGTTGCTTGCTGGAAAACGCTGGGAATGAGGCGAAACACCGATATCAACCAGGCTCTGTGCACCAACATCATAGAGTTGCCGAGGAAGCAGTAGGTCTGGAGCAGGTGTGCCGAAGGTTTTCCTCCAAATGAAGTTCCGCCCATGGCAAAACACAGAAGAGCCAACCCCGACGAGAGTGCCGCCGTTGGATCATGGAGGGAAAGGTACACCGTTGATTTGGGCGGGATCCTCAAACAGATAAATGAGACAGGATAGCTTTGCTCAGGCCACTTACCAAATGGAGCAGAGAAGTCAATAAAAATTGCAGAAGATATTGCATACCACGTGATGGCAGCAAGGTAAAAAATACAGGTAAACGAATGGGTGCCGCGCGGACCTCCAGGTGGTAAGCAAACGGTAGTATTAAAAACGATTATTAATACGATGACGTGTTCCTTGAAGTTGCAACTGCGTAAATCCCATGTGGCGGATGGGTTATGGTTACACTAAAAAAAAAATTTAATGGAGACGTTACAGTTGCCATGAGAAGAATGATGTCTGACAAGTGAGACTATGCGTCTTGATTCAAATTTCATTGGTAGGAATGGGTGGATTATAGTAGTTACTTTTGAGAGAATTGAATTGTGTTTGTAGTGTCCACAAGCTTGGTGATAGCATTTTATTAGTGTAATAGTTTGTTTTTTTTTAAATTAAAAATAATTAATTATTTTTTATAAATTATAAATTTAATTACTTAACTATTAAATTATACGAAGTCCAAAAAGGTTGGATAACAAAAAAAATAATTGCACTCCCACTTGGCGAGGACTAATAAAACGGCAAACTGATTATATCACACCATGGTACAATGCATACTGCATTTTTATTCAAAACACTGGGAAAAAGGCTGTATATATACATGAATATTGCTAATTCATTATAGTAAAGTAACTATGTTGAAAATAAGTAGTTTGTTAATGGTTATTAAATGAGCAGCTTTGTATATGTTTATTGTTGATTTTAGTAAGCCAGTTATTTAATGGTGGAATGTATATGCTTACTGTTAGATTCTGGCAGTTATTAATGTTGAACGTATACAAGCCTCGCTCATTTAATGCCCATTTACCAACGGTATATTTGTTACCAAGCAAGTATCCTAATAATGTCATTTCATAATATTAAATAAGCGAAACTCCGGAATACCATAAAGGTGCGAAGCCGCTTGTCGCTCCGGGGGGCAAGGAATTCACTGTAGTTGGAGGTATTCTTAGGGGAGGGCGGGGGATTCATTTCATATTCCTTTCTTTCGAGGGGAGCGTCGTGCAGGGGAGCTTCTTTATACCAATTATCCATATTCTTCTTATGCCCAATAGTATACAGGTCCTCTACAGGTCATGGTGTTGAAAATGTAATTTCAACGCAGTCGTACCAACGCCCAAAACCACCGAAGTAAAACCACAAATCCACGGTGAGTTTCTCAGACCGCTTTTGTGTGAAGGCAGTTTTCGTACATAGGCGACCCGAGAAAATTTAGAGCTGACGCGTGGCAGAGGCCTGACGTCACCCTCTGACAGTTTCTCGGAAGGTAAAGCTCGGTTAAAAAGGCTCACCCGATATCGTTGTGGACCGTTCGATTAAATCAACGGTTGACGGACATCACAAACCTGCAGCAAATAAATTTTTGACATTGCGTAAAGTTTTTGGGTTGACCGCCAGTGAAACATAAAAGCAATTTAAATGGGTTCGTAGAGTTTTGGTAAAAGCCTTTAATTTTAATATTTTTGCTTCTTACTGAGATATGGAAAACTTATGATAGGTATGGGCAATGTCATATAGTTTTAATTTTATTGTTTTTAATTATTCACGGATGTAAGTTTTGTTTTACTGAACAAGTAAAACATATTGTAATTTTTTTTTTTTTTGTAAATTGTATTGTGAAATGAAACGCACAGTAGTGCGAGTAAGAAAACCAAGGGAAGCATGTATCAGTGAAAACTATGAAGTCTTTCACACAGCAGTGAAAAGAGTAATGTAAGTTTTGGTGAATACCTAATTTTAACACAACAGGGTGTTGATCCTTTTATTTCTTTTACAGCAGTAAATCCTTGTAATCTTTGTTTTCACACAGCAGTGAATGTAAATGAAATTTTTACACAGAGTGGTGTAAAATTTCAAAGGAGACAGTAATTTTGTTAAAATGTTTTGGTGAATCCCTCTGAGTGAAAGAGGATGAATATGTATCAGTGATTTTGTTTTAATGAATAGAAATATTTTTATGGAGGTGCAATAATCTGTTCTCAGTAAAAAAAAAATTAAAAGCTTACCTGTGCAAAAAGATCCTGGAGTAAAGGAAACAGAGCATTGCCTCTGTGTGTTTTATTTTTGTGTTTTTGAGATTTTACCAGAAAAATCCCCAACA
>APFE030955709.1:130785-175831 GCA_000404065.3 Pinus taeda | reverse complement strand
ACTACTTGAATATTAATAAAAATAATTGTAATAAGGCTCGAAATAAAGATCATATTAATAGCCAATAAGACGAATAGTACTAAGAATAAAGATAATAGAAGGGAACAAATTATATTAATTCAATATATTATTAGGAAGCTAAGATTCAGGGAAGAGTATATAAATAATGATTAAAAACTAACTATAAAATAAAAATTATAAGAACGCAAGAGGTACAAAGGACCAACCACAGAATCTACCCCGAGGCCTTATAAATGAGGGATAGAGGAGGCTAGGAAGACAGGGCTGGGACCTAGCAACTGCTAATCTTCCAGCCATCATCCCTATTAAGATTCTTCGGCCTTTTCTCAATCTCCAGGGCCTCTCTGAATTTGCGATGGTGAAACTGCGCAACTTTAGCAATGACTTGAGCCTCTTCAATACAAACATGATGCCTAGTCTTTTCGGCATGTTCAGCCAAGGCTGAGGACTTGGCCCTCCCATGCCTTAAGTCAGCCGAATGCTCGCTGATCCTTTGCTTGATAGAGCAACCCGTCTCACCAATATATGGTGTCCCACAAGAACAAGGAATGACATAGACGCCCTTCATGTCTTTAGGGTCGATAGGATCTTTTACTGACCTGAGGGAGCCACGGATAGTATTGAGAGGCCTAAAAATTGCGGGCACATCGTACCTCCTCAGAATCCTCGCAATGTTATGAGTGGTCCCTTGGATGTAAGGAAGGTTAACCCCCATGACATGATCTTTAGGATCTCTTTGGACAGAAGGCTCCTTCTTGGCCTTGAGGAAGGCTTTTTGACCCAGGTTTCTACTGTAACCATTCTTCACAAAGACATCTAGGAGATGAGCCTTCTCCGATTCCAAGCTCCCTTCATCAGAAATTCTAACAGCACGGGTGGCAAGAGTGCTTAGAACCCCTAACTTCTGAGCGGGGAAATGATGGGAAGAAGCATGCAAGTACTGCTCAGTATGCGTCTTATTTATAAACACCTGATGAGAAAAGGAACCATCCACCTTCTTAGAGATGAGAACATCCAGGAACGGAAGACAACCATTGTCTTCTTTTTCATCTTGAATTTAATGGCGGCGGACTGGTTATTGAGATGACTGAAGAAACGATCTAGCTCATCAGGACCATGACACCAGACAACACCAGTGTCATCAATGAATCTTTTCCAAAGCTTCGGTAAGAGACGAGAGGAGGCCAAGGCCTTAGACTCAAAATCCTCCATAAAGAGATTAGCGACGACAGGGGACAACGGGGAACCCATGGAAACTCCACAAGTCTTCCCATAGAATTCTCCCTCGAAGCCAAAAAAGGCGGAGGTAAGGCATAGTTACGAAGACTCAGTAAATGGAAGAGAGAAACTGCAAGATTGGGAATGACTTTGGTCAGATCTGATGCAAGAGGAGATAAGAAGAAGCACCAGAGATGGATCTTCATCAAAATAAGATGATGAAGAAAATCTAGCCTTAGCGAGTAAGGCTAGGAAAGGGAAATAGAATGCGTCCTATTCCAAATCTAGTTCTTTCGATGGTGGGTAGAAGTTTGACAAATCGAAAGTGAGATGCTTTCATTGTCATGAGGTGGGCCATTATGCTACGAATTGTCCACAGAAGAAATCCAAGAAGGGATCCTTGAAGGGATCAGATGGTGAGGCACTGGCCTCACAGTTCGAATTGGATTTCTCTCTCATTGCATGCATGGTTTCATCCATGGTGGGATGTGTTTGGTACCTGGACAGTGGAGTTTCGTTCCACATGACCGGCGATAAGAATCTTTTCAGTACCTTGGAGGAGAAGGATCTCCAAATGGGTGATGATGGAAAGTATTGTGTTTCAGGTGAGGGTATGATTGTGTTTCAAAGGGAGCATGGAGCTATTCTCACCTAACTGATGTAAAGTATGTACCAGGTCTGAAGAAGAATCTTGTGTCCATTGCTATGCTAGAAGACAAAGGCTATGATGTAGTCTTTAGTAAAGGAAAGGTATTCCTGAGGCATATCAGCACTGGACAGACCAAGAGGATTGTGATTCGAGTTAAGAATCTCTACAAGCTAGAGGTAGACGACTGTGCTGCATTGAATTCCAAGGCAGAGTTGGTGCAGAGCCAAGATGTTGGCGAGCTATGGCATAGAATATTGGGCCACTTGCACCATGGGGCCTTGAAGATCATGCAGCAGATTTCTACCAGACTTCCCAAGGGAAAACTGGAGCAGAAGATACATGCAAAGGTTGTACCTTGGGTAAGTATGCGAAATCTTCCTTTCAGGATTAAGATAGTAGAGCTGGAGAAATCTTGGAGCGAGTTCACACAAATGTGTGTCAACCATTCTCTACAACCTCCACCACTAAACAAAGGTAATATGTTATTTTTATTGATGATTTTTCTCGTAGATGTTGGATCTCCTTTATGCAGAAGAAGGATAAGACCTTCTCAAGGTTTTGTGAGTTTAAAGCCTTGGCAAAGAAAGAATCTGGAAAGAAAATAAGGGCCTTGCGTAGCAACAATAGTGGAGAGTATGTCTCCCAATAGTTTAAGGACTTCTGCACTGTAGAAGGAATTAAATGGGAGTTGACGACACCCCATAACCCACAATAGAATGAGGTGGCTAGAAGGAAGAACAAATCGATTGCGGGAGCATCTCGAGCAATGTTACATGACCAAATCCTACCACTTCATTTGTGGGCTGAGGCATGTAATACAACAGTATACTTGCAGAATAGAAGCCCGCACCATATATCGGCTATGAAGACACCAATGGAAGCTTATTCCGGGAAGCGACCAGATGTGAGTCACTTCATGATTTTTGGATCATCGATTTATTGCCATGTGACCAAAGGTGCCCAAAAGAAGCTAGATCCAACAGCTGAGTTGGGGATACGTGTGGGGTACGCTGATACATCCCACAACGATCGGGTGTTCCTGCCTACCAGTTAGAGGACAGTGGTACACAAAGATCTGAAGTTTGACGAGTAGAAAGCCATTCGAGTATCACTTGAGAGGGAGCTCAAGTTGCATGCAGAGGAGGAACTTTTAGTTCCTAAGGAGGAGGAGCCTCAGACTAATGTAGAGCAGCCACATGTAGAGGATCTGGGAGTGGAGACATCCACTCACGCAGATTCTTCCAGAAATGGGAACAAACACTCAAGGGAAGTTGACAGTTTCATGATGGATGCGTGAGAGAATGTGGGACAATCATCTTCTCAGCGTAGATAGAGGAGGTCACCTGAGTAGTACACTAGTTACATGGCCCTGGTTGGGGAGTATGTAGAGTCTGAACCTTCTTCATTCGAGGAAGCAGTGCAAAAACCAATCTAGGTTGATGCTATGGTGGAGGAGTACGACTCCATCATTCGGAACAATGTTTGGGATGTTGTCCCAAGACCTCAGCACAAGTCAGTGGTGAGTTCCTGATGGCTTTACAGGGTAAAGCAGGCAGTTGATGGCAGTATTGAGAAACATACGGCAAGGTTTGTTACTCGTAGTTTCTCACATGTTGAGGGGATCAACTACAATGAGACCTTTGCTCATGTAGCAAGGTACTCATCTATCAGATCGATGTTGGCACTATCTGCTTAGATGGGTTGGAAGATACATCACATGGATGTAAAGACAGTGTTCCTCAATGGGAAGATTAAAGAAGAGGTGTACATTTAGAAGCCATAAGGTTTTGAGACCTTCGATTGTGAGTCGCATGTGTGCCGACTCAAGAGGGCTTTGTACGGGCTGAAGCAAGCACTTCGTGCTTGGTACACCAGGAATGACAACTATTTCACCGAGTTGGGATACACCAAGAGTGAAGCAAATGCAAATCTTTACCACATCATGGTAGAAGGTAAGTCATTGATCATTGTTCTTTATGTGGATGATCTAATATTGATAGGTGATGATCAGTTGATCAAGCTTTGCAAGGAGGATCTTGCAAGAGATTTCGAGATGAAGGACATGGGACTTATGCACTAATTTCTAGGCATGGAGGTGTGGCATAAGGATGGGGAAGTGTTTGTGTCTCAAGGCAAGTATGCCAATGAGATACTCAGGCGATTCCACATGGAGAAGTATAAACCCATGCAGACTCCTCTAGATGGTAACTGGAGGAAGGAGGATGCTACTTTAGGTGAGGTAGTAGCTGCTACTGTTTATCAGCAGCTTGTGGGTTCATTGATGTATCCAGTGAACACATGACCAAATTTGTGCTTTGTGGTGAACCAGCTGAGTTAAGCTATGATTCAGCCTACCAAGCTGTTTTGGAAGGCAATGAAGCATGTGCTAAGATACCTCAGAGGCACATCTCAGTATGGATTGTGGTATAGACAGACAGAGGGAGTGAATTATTTTATTGTCTTGGTACTCAATTATCTCATGGCTCATCTTATCATCCTCAATCTGATGAGAAAATTCATATAGTGAAGAAATGTTTGGAAGGATATACTTACTTTGTATATGATAAAAAAACACATTAGGTCAACTGGTTACCTCTAGTTGAATGGTGGTATAACACTTCCTTCCATACAGCAGCGAAAATGACCCCATTTATGGCACCCTATGGATATCATCCACCATACATCACATCATATTCAAGAGAAAATTATATAGTTCAAGCAATGGAATATCACATCGAGCATAACAACAAGTTCTCCAAATCTTAAAATATAACCTCACTCTAGCGCAAAATTGAATGAAACAACAGGGAGATCAGCATCGCAATGAAAGAAGTTTTGTTGTAGGTGACTGTTTATTCTTATGGCTACAACAACAAAAACAAATGTGTCTTAAGAAAACTAAGGATAGTAAAGTATCACCTAAGTACTATGACCCTTACAAGGTGTTGCAAAATATTGGTACTATGGCATACAAATTGGAGTTGTTTGTATCTTCCTGAGTATACTCAGTTTTCCATGTTTCATGCTTAAAGAAGGTTATCAGTGATAATATTCTAGTTCAAATAGTGTTTCTAGAACTTGACGAAGAAGGAAAAATCATATTTGAGCTTGAAGAAGTCATGAAATCAATCAATTTCAAAGTATCTCAGAATCAATCAATTTCAGAGTACCTCATTAAGTGGAATAACTTACCTGCTGAAGATTCCAGATGGGAGGATGAGAATTTTATATAGAAGCATCCAAAACTACTCAAACATTGAGGACAACACTTTTTTGACGGAGAAGATCATGTTAAGTCCCTATTATACTAGTGTAATTCCCTTATTGTTATTGTTGTGCCCATGTAGCCCCCATATTGTTATTTTTATGCCCCATAGAAGGCCACTAATATTATTATTGTGCCCTTACATTATTATTATTATGTAGGCTATGATTATATTGTGACCCCTTATACTCCTATATATACAAAGGAGGTATTGTCATTTGTATCATCCAAGAATTGTTCATTTATGTAATGTAAAGGAGGTTTACCCCTCAAAGAGGATAATTCATAAGTAATTGATCTAACTTTTTTGTGAATTGTTTGCATAACATTAGTTATAAAGAGTCCATTAGCATGTTACACAAAATATTGTCATTGACTAAACAAGTATCATTGATGTTAAATGGGATATCCGAAATAACAATAATGTCATTCATGAGTCAAAGAAAGGAGTATGACAACTAGATATCTTGCATGCCCTCATCGGGCAAAGTTAAAAGAGATATAAAGTTTATTTATTTTTTAAAAAGGTTTTGATGCCCTAATGATCCTATAAATAACATGGTTTGGTAGTATGCATCAATATATGTCCAATTATATATCCCACTCTGAAAAACGTTTCCTCAATGAGAAGTTATGGCCATTTGAAAACCAACACTTGTAAAGGACCAAAAACTATAGGGAAAAAAAACCCCAACTTTAATATGTTAAAAGGTGTGCAACTCTCGGGTGGATCAATGGCTAATTAATTAAATGCATGGTGGGGAGTGAATATAAATGAAGAAATTTTAACATGATTAAATTGTGTGCGCCTTGCTCAGATTGAATGGTAGATATATTTGACCATGTGCACTAGTTAACTGAAGTAGTTCCACCATAGTGGCTAATCTCGGTATGACACATGGAAAAGTTTAATTAGATGATTTGGTGATGAAATTACCCCTTCACAATCACCCATGAAATGACACGTGGCAATGTTTGATTGGATGGTGTGGCCTCCCTACATAGTCACCCATGACATAACATCAAGGATGATGTGGCATGTTTTGGTTGGACGAGGTGACATTAGCAGGACGATCTCAAGGAACTACCATGTCGTAGGTCCAAATGGGAAATTTTCATTGGTTAAACATTAAAAAATGGGTAACACATGGCACCCCTCATGAGCTTCCACGTGGAATGATGGGATCATGCAGATGACCATGGACCCCTAGGTTAGGATCATGTGGAAAGGTCTTATGAGTATGAGTACAAATTTTTAAAAAAGGTCATATGGTCACGGCTCGATGTTTAGAGGGATAAGACCTAGGATATACACACATCAATGATTTTAAACAAGAGGTATGTGGAGTTATGGTCAGCCCTGAGATCAACCCTCGAATCCCAAAGACCACACCCCTTATCTATCTATATATATGTATATATATATATATATATATATATAGACACCATGGAATGAATCCATTCATCAATCAATCAATCAAAATCAATAGGAAATCCTATTTTTTGTTCATGGCGAGGTCAATGTGGTAGGACAATTTCTTTATTATGTGGTTTTTAATGGCTCAATTCCTCGAGCGAGCATTCTATGTATATATGTGTGGCATTTCTCACAAAGAGTTAGCACAAGTGTTTTTTTGTTCAAGCTCAAAGCTCAGTGTATGTGATAGAACCTCACCCATAGATCATGACTTTTTGATAAGGTCAGTTGGTTATGTGATATAGTTTGTATAGTGCAGGTTGCATGAGGGCTTCACTAAGGGAGAAATGTTATACCACGTTGGTTCATATTGGGGGATATATATTGAGTAAAAAATGGCATAATATATTGAAGATATATAGGGGCACACATTTTCGAGGTTGGTGCCTTAATCAGATTATAGCCCATAGCAGGTTATTGGATGCATATCTTAGGGGTGGGTGCCTCAAGGAGGTTGGTGCCTAGATATCTATATAATCAATTGAAGAAGAAGAAGAATTTTAGGATTTCTCCCATATGGGTTTCCACATAAAAGATTGTGTACCCTTGTGTTGATGTGATGGCTTCTTGGTGTATTGTCAATATGATAATGGCTTCTTGATGCATTGTTCTATTTATTGATATGCTACAAATATTTATGGTAAATTGCTACATAATTTGTTATTGATAAAATGTATTGAAATGGTAAAAATGTTGCCACATTGATCCACCCTCCCCCTCTTACTGTGATCTTTGGTCCAACATAGAATTGTACAATACATAATTGAATGATGTTTTTTACCTCGATGCTAAATCCCCACACTTGATTGAAATTCATATATACAAAAAAATGTTTTCTCTAGCATACATACATTCATAAAATGCGTCCCTAAATGGCTCTTGGAAGTGAGTTACAAGTAACAATAACAATATAACAATGACTCAAATGAGTGAGACCATCAATTGTGACACTATGTTATAACTAGTAGCACTCCTCTCCTAAGGCTCCATTTATTGAAAAATTATTAACTCAAGGATCTCTCGAGATATCCTTTTCTTAGTAAGGAAAAATGGAATTTTGCATAAAGGAATAATTTTTACAAAACCATGGCTCGAGTACCATGCTCATGCAGGCCTTAAACAAACACACTTGGTGAAGCTTATGAAACTAAATTTTTTCGATCTTTTGGTTTTTATGTCCTTGGACCAAATTTACAATGTGTCCCTAAATGAATCTAAGAGGTGAACTAAAAATCACCATAAAAACCTAATTAAGACTCATATCAACAAACAAAAAATTGAGTTGGACTCCTAAAAGTAGGTTATAATTAGGGGCATCCCTCTCCTATTATTGAATTGGCCAAACATTAATTTATTTGAGGATATCTAGAGCTATGGTTTTGTTTATTAGGGATCAATGTAATATTTTTACTAAGGGATTGATTTTGAAAAACCCCATCTTCAGTGATTGTGCGTAGAGTAGTAACATGGAAATTTACAAAACACACTTGTTAGAAGTTGCAAAACTCAATTAGTCTTCCTATTTTTTGGTTTTATATCCATGGAGAAAATTTGCAGTGTGTCCTTAAATGGCTCCAAGAAATGAATTGCAACTAGCCATAAAACTCTAATTAGGACTTCAATGAGTGTTGTGTCAAATTTTTTGGAAACTTGAAATTGATTTCCAGGTAGGGTCACCCCTCTCCTATGAATTCATTGGCAAAAAAATCATTTTATTGAGAATATACATAGCTAGGGATTTTCTTGGTAAGGGTCAATGCAATTTTTTCACGAAGAGATATAATTTTAAAAATATAGCTCGACCAATCGTGGGTAGCATACTTACATGATACTTTGCCAAATAGAGTTTTAGAAGCTTATGAAATTCAATTATGTTGGTTGGTTTTATTTTTTATGCCCCATAACAAATTCAGAATGTCCCTAAATGACTCTAGGAATCTAGCTACTACTCACCCTAAAAGTATAATTTGGACCTAGATGGGCGAAACATCAATTACATTGGATTCCTAGAAATGACTTATATCTAGACGCACCCTTCACCTATGAATCCATTTCTCAATTTTTATTTATTTTAGTATCTATGGAACTAGGGATTTTCTAAAAAAAATAATTGAAATTTTCCACATAGGGGTCGATTTTGCAAAACCCTAGCTTAAGAAATTTTGGTAAGTGTGCCCAAATAATCCTTCGATAAACATAGTTGTTAAAGCTTACACAAATCATTTACACCAACCCATTTTATTTTTATTCCCTAGGACCAAATTCAAAATGAATCCTTGAATGGCTCGAGGGAGTTACTTGTAACTTCCCATAAGACTCTAATGAGGACTTAGACGGGAAAATTGTTGATTGTGTTAGAATCCTGACATCGAGTTTCACCTAGGGGAAACCCTCTCTTATGATTCTCTTTGCCAAAAAATATTATCTTTTTCCTTAGTAAGGACCAATGTGATATTTACACGAAGTGGTCAATTTTGCAAAACCCTAGGCCAAGTTATTGTGGGTAGATGCTTAAGTGGACATTGCCTTGGATCTTTAATAATGCTTAAAACCAAAACACATTTTTCTTCAACCTTAAAAACTATGAAAAAGTAATCTAACAATTAGAGAATGATATGTTGGGCTAAAATTAATGTTGAGGAAGAATGTTTGAAGTGTCACTGAGTTTGGTATGGTTCTGAAGAAGCTAATTGAGTTATCTAAATATGTTAGATTTTTTTATTTTTTTTCGTGGATGCCCATAAGTTTGAAGTCTTATGGTAGCATCTAAGTGAAGAAAAAATGCATTGATTCATTGGGAAGCCATATGCCATTTTCTATTGCACACAATTCCAACGGTATCTAGAAAACTGGCTATAGAGAATTGGGAGGGTCATCTGGTAGTTAATAGGTGATGTATGAGAGTCCGAAATGAACTCAAACTTTCATCAATATTGATGTTAGTATTCGATAGTTATGGATTCATGTTTATTTCATCCCCCTAAGGCGATATTGGGTTTGGGTTCTTATTAAGATTCATATTAATCAAGTGTCCTATAATTTCAATAAATAAAAGTACAAATTAGATATATTTTCAATTAGACAACTAATCAAATAAAGTTAAAAAAAATATGATTTTAAGTCTTCAATAAGTATTTGAAAAGTTGAAAAATATTCATACATAAGTTGACAAGTGTAAACTAATTTCAAATTTCAAAATAAAAGTTATCGAAAGAAAATATTGTCTTCCAAATTCTTGCAATGTTATAAATTAATTAGCAAAAGAAAAGTGATTAATATCGAGCCATATTTCTTCGAAGGAATTTTATAGTTACATTACATTGTGCCACCAATGTGGTGTCCAAGTTGGCGATTTTGGGGTTTTCAAGGCTATCCATACTTATTTTCTTTGAATGGATTTCAAAGTAATCCAAATGACCATGTAAAGCTTTAGAGACAATGTCATAGTCAAACCTTTACATGCATACCAAAGAAAATTTGTTTTGTGTATCCATATGACGGTTGAGTAGTCCATCTTAGATTAATATATCAATCATATCACTATCACACATAGGAATTATAGTTTTTTGTAAATATCATTAGAAAAAAAAAACTTATACCTTGAGGACTTTATTGAAGGGTGGTAATTCAAGCAAACATTGTCAGATTCATGAACAGATCCTCCTTACTTCACAGGGCTCTAGTAACATGCAAAAGAACTTGTTTCTTATTATGTAGTCTAAGATCTTATAAGTTAAACCTAAACACAGAAAAATAAAATTACTCATGAAGACAACCAAGTATGTTATTCTATCTACGGACATTGAATGTTCATTTTATCTCTCAAACCATGCAAGAAAATGCATGATATAGTGGATTTAAATCATAATCCATATTTCATAGATCTCATGATAGCATGAATTATATTACCTTCTCCATATCTTACATAATAATCCCAACAAAGCATAAAAAATGTTGCTCTAAGCATTAAGGTTGTGTTGCATAGCTTTTGGGCTTGCATTAAGACGTAGGGAAAAAGATGTGAGGAGCATTATCAAATATTTAACACTTCAAGTATCATCACATTGATATTGGCCAATGTTTCTAGAAAGAAAAGGAAGAAAGTGAAAGTATATTATAGATGAATATAAATAAATTTGGGGAAAGGAGAATGAACATAGTAAGAAATTGATGATGCAAAAAATTGAATGATTAAAATATCATATTTCTTAATGTTTTAATCTGTATTTTGATTTTTGTCATATAGACAAGGTTTAGTTTGTATATGTTCATAAAAAAAATTAATAAAGAACATACAAGTTATCATTGATTTAATAGTTTTTAAATCCTAAATAAAATCATTAAAAATAATTTTGTGTGGAACAAAAAACATTTATGCATTATATTTACAATGAGCTTGACCAAACCTATACAAGATTAGTGGATTATTGAGATATTAGTTCTACATATGGAAAACTAGAAGAATACCTATTTACTAGTTATTTGTGTTGAAAGGATAGTTCACAATTGTTACCAAATTTATAGTAGTAGTGGTGGTATATAACCATCTCATGAAATTCACCAAGTATCAAAATGTGCCCTAGCAAAACAATCATTGTCACTCACACATGGTAATCTAAAAATCGCATGCCCTTATGATAAAAATACCTCTAAGGTAGGAAGAACTCATATATTTATGAATCCTTCTCATTTTAGAGTGGAAATTCTTAAGCCATGGGGAGGGAATGGAAACTGTAAATGATCGTAGAAGAATGAGAATAGTATTAAATTCAACATGGAAAAACAAATTACATAATTGGTGGTTGGTGGGTTGTTAGGTTTGATGAGTTGTTGGGATTGATGGAGGTGTACTTTTCTTTTTAAATTAAAATATAAATAAATAAATTGGAAAACAAATCCATTCAAATCCTCAACTAGAATGTCCATGAGACTAAATTTGTAGATTTGGCCAACAATTTACTAAATTTCTATGCACAATCTCTCATGAAATTCCTTAATTACCATCAAAATGCACCTCACAATGTATAAGGTAGATTATGGGGAAAAAGGGTCATAGGCCCTCAAAATTCAACTATAATAAGAATATGTGTATGCTCCCAAGAGTGCATGTGTGTTCCTATGACTATGTGCATGCTCTTAAAAGCATACATGAATTGTTTTTTCCTTTGTGGCACTGAATTAACCTCCAAGCTGGAAATTTTAATGATGTCAAAGTTGGACACTTAGAAACACATGCATGTTCTCAAGAACATGAGCATTGTCCTACATGAGCATTTTCATGCTAACCCGCATGCCACTTTTGAGGCCAACATCTTCTTGAAGGAACCCTAGTAGGTTTTTGTAAGTATGCTTTTAAGTGTGCCTATGGGGCTTCTTAATACCCAAAGGTACAAGGAAGAATGACTTTCTATACAGAGATCCAATGTGATACCCTCAATAGGTACACAAATGTGCATAAGGATCTCCAACAAGGTGACTCCATTTGTATTCGCTATGTGTATGCTAAAAAGTCATTGTTTTACATATTGAATGATAGATCATTCCATTTAAATACATTTACACATGTATCTCACCTAAAAAAACAATTAATGAATTAGAAATTAGGTGTAGGTTGTCATGAGAAACAACTTGGATGCCACTTATACTTTAATTAATTAGTTGAAAGAGTCAATTATAAGAAAATTTGAAGAAATATAAACTAAAAAAAAAGTAAAATAAGATAAATAAGAGATTGAGCTTACAATCTATAAACCCTTTTATTGATAATCCAAAAAGAAAGCAGTGTTCCAGACCTATTTGAGGGGGTAACCTCCAAATGAGTAAAACTCTATTATATAAAATATTGGGGAAAATTACAACCAACCTTCTACCTCTATAAACAGTTTCTCACTAATGAAAGTCTAATAACTTATGGTCCCATCATTAATGAGTATGAACCACCTAGTGTTCCTATTTTAAAAAGGTGACCTTTTTAGATTGAGTAACCACAAACCAACTAGGCTAAACTTCATAAACTTCTAAGTACCCCAAGAAAGGCTATTTTAAGGCCTTAGAAATGAATTTCCATCATGCATTGGCATTTATATTTAATGGATTAGTATCTAAATAAAAAAAAATTGGTACACATGATCCATGCACATTAGCCCATACCATGAGACAAGACCTTCATATGGAAAGTTTTCCCCAAGAATTGGGTATAATATGAATATTAGGGTTTGAAAAACCATGGAAGTATATTCTAACCTATTCATGCATGCTTGAAGGTCGATGTTAATAGAATTATGTACTCTACACTAATTCTATTCATGTTGTGGGTATTAGGATATTTAGACACTTAGGATTTAGTTAAGTAACTCAGACTATTGTTTCTATTAGGTAAAAGCTTACTTCGTCATGTTTTTCTTCAGTATGCATTAGTTTCATTGTAATATGATGGTCACAACATGTTCTAGACATAGAGTGATCTAATGGTTCATATTCTCCTCAATACTAACAACTATTGATTTGTCTATTAATACATGGTTGGCCCATTATCTCCCTTTAAATATCATGGAGGGACATTATTCATGATCAATTATGAGAATTCTCTTATGTAAAATATTCTATTTCACATTAATAAAATTCCTCAAGTGGCCACGTTGGTTGGGGCCATGAACTCTTTCTCTTTTAGAGTTTTTTAACCATGAAAACCTACTGGAATTGTGATATTTGATCTACTTGTGTGAGTGGTTATTGAAGGTGTTCATAGTAAATGGAATATCATATTTACCTTAACATGGTTTTATAGCTCATTTGAAGAACTGATCTTATTGGCAATTGAGATCCTGAACTATGTGCTTCCACTTTCCTAAGGTTATTGTTATACCATTTTAGTGTAAACAAACTACCCCATTGCATTCAAAATATCGTATCTAGATAAGAACACCTTCTGTTTCATCTGAAAGGGTCTCTCTTTTCTCAATATACAACATTTTTTGTTAGATCTAGACGTATATTGTACAAATATTCACCTCTTTTGAAAAAAATTACAGAGTTCATATTTATTTTTTCTATTTATATTATTTCTTTGATACTCTTTGTGGTCTTTGTATGCTATTTTTCCTATGCTTTGCATGATCTTGGTGAATTAGAACCACTGCAAAAAGTATTATCTGACATGTTGTTTTCCATGTGCTTTGAGTGATCTCAACAAATCAGAAACAACAAGAAAACTTGCATTTTTTTTGTAACTAAGCAAGATCTAACCCCATTTTTGTTGAGTTTTGGATTTTCTTTTCAAACTATTGTATATTATTGGATGAACACATCTTTTTTTAGAAAACACATAGTTAAAAGAAGAATTCCAGCAACAACACCCACACTATCCTCCACTACTATTGTTATGTCTTTTTCAGTAGCTCACATGATTAAAAGTTACTTTATTTAGTAAGAGGTTTTGGGTTCAAAAATCTTTTTTAAAGTTACTTTTAGAAAAAAAATCATGAACTTAAGTTATTCCATAACCTTATTGTAAAATGTATTTCATTTGTCATATAAAAGTGGATCACCATAATAATTTTAATCTTTTTTTTTTTTTTTTTTGTATGGAATGTTCATTTATAATGTAACTTCATTGTAAAAGTCATTCTCACTTATTTTCTAAAAGTGGGTCACTTCATAAAGTAATTTATTTGTAAAATTGAGTTTGTAGGAAAAGATAGCAAGGAAAATATTTTTATAATATCCATCACCATGTGTGTCAACTTCTACTTGCCATGTGGCTTTTTTTAACCATTAGTTCCTTTTTTAAAAGGGGAATCTTTCATATCCAAATTCTATTTTTAGTTTTGTTTTTTGTGAAAGAATCTATTTTTGTTAATGGATTTCCATCCAAATAGTGAATTTTAGCTTTTGAAACCATATTATCTACATATTTTAATATGGTCACTCCAATAAAATGTTTTCTTAACAACACCAACTACTTCTCATGGAAATCCCACATGGAGGATGTAGTAAGAATACCAGGATTATACTAGATCACCTTGGGATAAGAAATTCCCCCCACAGGCATTGATGAGCGATTCAATTGGGATAATTGGAATGCCAAAGTAAATGGATTAATAAAAATGTCAATTTTTCCTTATTTGTGATTTCATAGTCAAGGAATTGATGATTCAAATGTAGCCTAGGAAAAATTAAAACAAATGTTTGGTGAATCTAATATTATATAATGAATTTAACTCCTAATGATTTCGCTTGCATCGAGTACTACATATCCAATATAAAAACACTTATAGATTTACTTTTGGATTGTCAATTCTACCTAAAGGATCATCATTGCATATATTATTCTTTCTAATATTTGTTATGTATATTTTGTTTGTGTATCTACATTTTATGCCACAAGAGAAGCTATATGGGATGTCTATCAAAAACCTTCTCTTGAATCCTTTTGTGATACTCTGATTAGAGAATAATACAAGCTCTTGCATATTAGAGCAATTAGCATTGTACGTGCATCTAACAAGGCCCTAGTGGCCAAACAATAATATAAAACAAAGCATCCAAAGAAGAAACATCCTTCAAACAACAACATAATTGCGGGTCCCAAGCCCTCTAATCTAGCCTCTACTCCTAATGGTGACAAAGGCCAAAAATCAAAGAATAAGAAGACTGGAAGACATTGCAATTATTGTGATAAATATTGACATGTGGACTCTAAACGTTTTAAAAGTATGGAGGCCCTAGAAGTAACAATGAATAAGAAAAACAATAACCTTGACTATTCTTTTAACACTCCTTTTCATGGACATGCACTTTCTACTTCTATTTTCTCCTTCAATGCAACCTCTACTTCCTCTTCTGATGAGTGACTTGTTAATTCTAGAGAATCTTATCCTATGGCTAAGGATAAAGCCATTTTTCCTAATGTTAATGATTATAACACCAAACAAATATTGGTTGGTGATGATATATCTCTTAGTGTTGTAGTTTCTGGAAGATTTCAAATTGATAATGATAATTTCAATGATGTATTATGAGTTCCAAGTCTTGCATGCAACCCTCTATTAATATATTAGACTAGTCATTCATCTGAAGGTAAAGGAGTAGATTTTTCACCTTACCAAGTTGTAATTAAGGGTTTAAAATATTCTAAGAATGTAATTGCCACTGGAATAGTTGACGATATTACCTGGTTATACAAGTTTCACAACTTTGGTCATCATTTTTTCCTTTAGATTTTATTTCTCATAGTGATAACTTTAGCAAAACTTAGCAGAGTGATTTAGTCATCTAAATTATTGTTCACTGTAACAACTGTGTAATCAAATATGGTGGCTAGTCTTCCTATTGTTTCTTGTAGACATGGTGTTTGTGTTGGTTGTGTTCTTTACAAACATCATTGGGAAAATTTTGACAAGTGTGCATCTTGACATGCATCATCCTCTTTGAATCTTGTTCATGATGATTTATATGGTCAAATTTCTTCTCCTTCCTTCTTTGTGTTCAAGTACTTCTTAACTTTCATTAATGACTTGTCCAAACGCACTTGGATTTACTTCTTAAAATTTAAGAGAAATGTTTTTCAACTTATTCCCGGCCTACAACGTCTTTGTAGAAAAAGCAATCTGGACATCAACTTCAAAGGTTAAGAAAAGATAATGGAGTTGAATACGCCAACAATAAATTCACACCTTATTACACTGCAAAAGGAATTCAAATGTAACATATTGTTCCATAGCCCTACAACAAAATGGTGTTGTCGAATGAAATAATTGTATATTAAAGGAAATAGCTAGTTTTCTAATTCAATTTAAGGGATTAAGTCTTCATTATTAAGCAAAAGTAATCAATCATGCAAATTCCATAGTAAATCACAATCCTAATTTTTATTCAAGTAATATAACACCCAAAGAAGCATGGACTAACATTAAGCTACATGTAAGCTACTTCCATATCTTTGGTATTGTAGCGTGGGCTCGCGTTCCTAATGATAAAAGGAAATATTTATAGCCTAAAAGTGAGAAGTGTAGTGTTTTTGGATATTTCAAAAGATGTAAAAGGTTATAGACTAGGCTTCAACCTCACTCCAATCAAATTATCAATAGATGAGACTTTAAATTTGATGAAAATATCTTGGCATGTGAGCCTAATTTGGTGATGTTGACTCTTTGTCCTATGATCCATATCTAGAATTTGTGCCATCTTCTCTTAATATTCTATTTTCTTCTTCAAATTATGACACGGAGGATGAAAATATACCTCTTCCTACTCACATTCCTCCAGATGATTCCATTGAACATGGACCTACACCAACGCTGCAACTTCTGAAATGGGTATGCTCAATCCCTGAAGTAGTTGGAGACATTTCCATTGATCCTATAGATCAACATTGTACTCATTCAAAGTTCTAGAAGGACTCCACTATTTTGGCTCAAATTTAAGAGTTTCATGATCTAAAAACACTTGTAGAAGCTTTAGGCCATCTAGAATGGGAAACAAAAAATGAATGAGGAATATCATTCCTTGATGGTGAATGTTTATTTTTATCTTACACCTCCTCCAATAAGAGAAAATTGTCAGATGTAAATGGGTATAAAAAACTAGGTATGATTCATATTGAAGTGTTGAAAGACGTAAGAATTAGTTAGTTTCTAAAGGATTCTTTCAACTTGAAGGGGATGATTACATTGTGCCACATGGATGGGAGGTCCATTATATGGATGTTAAATGCGACTTCTTTCATGGATATCTTCAAAAATAAATATATATAGAACAAACTCTTGAATATGTTTAGAGTGACTCCAACCTTGTTTGTTTCCTTAAGGAATATGCCTATGGTAAAGAAACTCCTCGAGCTTGGTATGCAAAAATGGATAGCTTTCTTCTTATCACTAGATTCTCTAGATGTCATTCTCATCCTAATGTCTACACCAACGAAGTAGGAATCCATATCATAATCTTTGTTCTTTATGTTAATGACCTCGTCCTATGACCCTAAATGTTTAACCCATGTGAAGCAAAGCTTTAAGAAAATGTTTGAAATGAAGGACAGGATATTTGTGTTATTTCCTTGGCCTCCAAGTAGTGCAAACCAAGGATAAAATTTATCTTTCCCAATCTAAGTATGCATGTGACCTTATTCACCATTTTCAATTGGAATATTGTAAAGCAAATCCTTTTCCCTTTCACTCTCGAGCCAAACTTTCTGCCACTTGCACTACACGCAAAGTTGACGCTACTTTGTATAATTATATACTTGGTAGCCTCTTATATTTTACTTATACCTATCCCAATATTTCCTTAATCATTAGTCTTGTTTCTTGATATATGAAAACACCACATGGAAGTCATTGGGAAGTAGAAAAAAAATTCTCTAATATATTTGAGGTACACTTCAGTTTCGTATACATTACAATTTTTATTTTTTCTTGGGGGGGGGTTGGACTCCTTTTTTGGTTGGTTTCGCTAATTTAGATTAGGTTGGTGACTCTGATGATTGAAATATTGTTGCATGTTTTTTTTAGTCTTGGTTCTCGACTTGTCACTTGGGTTTGTAAAAAGTAGCATGCTATTGCTCTTTGTTTCGCAGAAGTAGAGTATCGAGCAACAATTAATTCAATTCAAGAATTATTGTGGCTTTAACATATCCCTTTTGTTTGGATTCTAGTAGTAGTATCCAACCACCCTTTGGTACAACAATTAAAGTTCCATCAATAATTAGGAGAATTTTGAGGTTAAAAATGGGACTTCAAACAAAAAATTTACTAACAAAATTAACTTTAAAAGAACCAATAAGATTCAATATGATGATGTCATCCCCACATGTAAATAAATTTCGAGGGACAAGAAAAAAAATTGATTCTTGTCATTTTATTCTCAACTTATCTCCTTGTAGGTTTACTCAAATGTCAATTTTACATACCCATTCGACACAAAATTAAATTCCATGTCCAACAAGTATCCACTATGCATACTTTTCAATAGGCACATCAAAAAAAAAATGAAAATACATGAAAAGGCATGGTTAACATAATTTTTTCATGTATTTTCATTTGTTTTCAATGTGTGTCTACTGAGACGTATGTAGAGTGGGTACTTGTTGGATGTGGAATTTAATTTTGCATCTAACAGGCATCTACACTTTACATTTGAGTAAACCAACACACATTTTTCATGTATTACCTAAATTTTCAATGTGGGTCTATTGAGAAGTTTGCAGAGAGGGTGATCGTTGGATGTGAAGTTTTATTTTGCATACAATGGGTGTTTACACTTGATGTTTGAGTAAACCTATAAGGATATAAACCAAAAGTACAATTTAAAAAGTAGTTTCCTTTCTTTTTCTTAGAAAAATTATCTTTTATTTTATTATTTTATCATTTTCCTTTTGAGGCTCATTATAAACCTCAAAATTCCCCTAATGCTCACCAAAATCCAATTCAACATAAATGCAACAAACACATTGAGCTACAAATGTACTTCATGAGAAAATTCATTCATGATTGAGTTATTGAGGTGCACTTTTATATTATAGATGATCAAGTTACAAACATTTTCGCAAAGTCTCTTACAAAAGCTAATTTTTCTAAACGTTGATCTATGTTAGGAGTTAGAGAAGTTATCATTAAGCGGAGATAGGCTATGATTGCTTCTTCCTTCTCTTATTGTGTCACCTTTGTAAATCCTTCAATCCTATCGCAAGTTGTTCTTAAGGGGAATGTTAGGATATTTAGACAGTTGCAAGTTAGTTAAATTCAACTTGGTCTAATGTGTCTGTTAGGTGAAAGTGTAACTATTAGTGTGTTTCTTTATTAACCATTAATTGGATTGTAATCTAACAATCACGATATGATCTACACATAGAACGGTCCACAAATCATATTTTCCTCAATATTAGTGGTTATTTATCTGTGGCTTAACACTCAATTAGTCCATGATCTCTATTTAAATATCATGGTCAATGATACTGATCAATTATGAGAACTCTCTTATGTAAAATAATGTTCTTACATTATTTTACATTAATAAAATTTCCTCAAGTGGTCATGTTGGTCGGGTTCATGGATTGTTTCCCTCTCATAGGGTTTTAACCACATAAAAATACTGTCATTGTGATCTTTGATTCGGTTATGTGTGTGGTTACTTAAGGTGTTCATCCTATATGGAATACCCTGTTTACACAAAAAATGAGTTCAAATGCTAAATACTTAGGCACCACATATTGACTCTATGTGTTATGGACCATGACCAAGGCCTCATACCACAACACATGCACTTAAAAAAAATAATTGCTCGCCAATCGAACATAAACTTAATTCCAAGGTTTGACACATTAAGGACATTTTCCTTGAGTGTAACATCTTTTAAGGCTAAAAGTAGGGGGTTGATACCCTAAAAATCATTTTTATGGCTCTTAGGTGATGCACAAGAACCTGGATAATGACACCTACCCTCCATAAGGAATTGCTAGCTTAATAGGGGTATACAAGCTTCATTTGAAGGTTAGACATATAATAGACAAGTTTCCTAGCCCAACACATGGTTCAAGGGTAAGACATTGGGGCTTAGGATCTTAAGAGGCTATTTCCAGGGAATGTGAGATGTAAAAGAGCATTTAGACCACAACAAAAATATTTTAGGTTTAACCTTTGTCCGAAGAGTGTGAGGCTCAATTCGAAAGTGTGATGCATTAGGGAAATGCATACCTTCCTATTTGATGATTTGTAGCTATAATCCTAGGGATTTTGCACTAAATGAGCTACTTCAATGACATGTTAACCATGCATGAGGTAAAATACCATGACATAAGTCTTTCACCTGGAATCCATGGCCTATCGGTGGGATGTGAGCTAAATTCCAAGGAATGTGAGATGTAAAAGAGCATTTAAACCACAACAAAAATCTTTTAGGTTTAACCTTTGTCCCAAGGGTGCGAGGCTTATTTCCAAAGTGTGAGGCTCAATTCGAAAGTGTGATGCATTAGGGAAATGCATACCTTCCTATTTGATGATTTGTAGCTATAATCCTAGGGATTGTGCCATAAATGAGCTACTTCTATGACATGTTAACCATGCATGAGGTATAAGACCATGATATAGGTCTTTTAGCTGGAGTTCATTGACTATCGGTGGGATGTGGGTTCAATTGAAACTTTTGGCACACCAAATGGGGCTCTTGTCACTAAGGACATACACGAGGTTGAAATCTAGTGGTTTGGAACTTTTAAATGAAATACTTCTCATGCACATGGTTTATAAGCATGACCCTAGACCATGAAAAAAAGAGTTTTGGAAGGTGTATTTTGCCCAAAAATAAGATATGAAATTAATTTTGAGGTTTGAGAAACCAGGAAAAGATCTCTTGCTTTAATGCCAAAATCTCTAAATTAAAACCTACAACTTACTTCTAAAAGACATCTTGCACAATTCCCTAAATCAAGAAATAAACCATTTATGCATAATATTTGGTAAGAAAATAAGATTAATTACCAATCTAAATGTTTAATATAAAAATATAAAAATCATCTTAAGCTCAGGTTTATAAGCATCAAGAGGGATCAAATTTCTAAACATACAACTCATTTTAGGGTGCAAACATGACAAAAAGTTCTATATAGTTGACAATGGAATATCTTTAGTTAGATTTCTCCCTCTTATTGGGGATTAGAAAGCATGTACCTATGGAATAGGATGACACACACACATATTCAATTTTTTTGGTTATTAATATTATTGTAAAATAGTACTTGTCGACTCCATAAGCCTCGAAGGAATTACACATCTCCCTTCTAACTTGAATTAGAAACAATTTATGAGGTTGATAAAAAATTATTTTACATAATATGGGTATTGGAATATTTTATTAATGGTAAATATTAAAATATTTTTTGTACTTTCCCTCTTTCTATATTACCTAAGTATGAAATTGTTAATAAGATGTTCAAATATTATACATACTTAACTCATATTATAAAAGTAAAAATATAAGAAATTTTTTACAATCTATTTTTTTTATCTCTTTATATATAAAATGGATATAAAATTATGTTACATAATATGGAAATTGAAATTTTATTGCTAAAGTAAAAATATACGAAATTCTTTACATTCAATATATTTATTTCTCTATATAAAGTTTGATATAATAATATGTTAATATAGAAAACCACAAAATATATTTATGATTGGCATTGATTGTTTTTTGTTATTAATATTTCATTTTTCAATACCACATATCAACTCTATGTTGAACATGCAATGAATTTGATATATCTTAGGTTGTAATATCAATATTAATTTAGATGTCATGTGTAACCTCTGTGTGTTATGTTGAGAGTTGAAAGAATTACACATTTCCCCGTATTAAAATAAATGTAAAAAGCAACAATGAGATAGGAAAATATAAATTTTTACTATCAATACTTTATCTATATTATTTAGATGGACATTAATTTTTTTATAACCTACATTAAAATATTATTTTTATCAATAATTATATTGAATATTGAAAAATTATTTTACTATTAAAATACCACATCTTTTCCCTACTAAATTGTAAAAACTCTCGAAAGTGAATCAAAATATAAAAATCGTCTCATTCTAAACATGCTTGGAACTGCCGGTTCATTTGTACAAATGATTGTGCTCGTGTGCACAATGTACCGGCATCTTTACAGGTCGACACAGTCCACCTGCATCAATTGTACAATGAAAACCATTGAGTTGGCAGCACCATGAGGGAAGGATTCCACAGGCTGGCATGTCTCTAGCATGGTAAATAGGGCGATTTTAATAACAGTAAATGCCTACTAGGGAGCTTCATATTTCGTGTAGAAAAATATGCTCTTCCTTGTTATAAAATCCTGCCTATTCTTACGGTGTGCAATGACCACAGAACTGATCCAGCCCTGGGCTGTTCATCATATTTTCCTGCTTTCTGTTTGTAGCTGTAAATAGCAATATGGGCATCAACAATAATGGTTCGCAAAGTAGGAGGAGGTTTTGTATGGCTCAACTCAAAAGCAAAGACGGAGGCATCAGGCGGCCTCTCCCCAAGAGAGGGCAGGTGAAAGCGGCCATTGTGGCCTCTCTGTTCAAAAATATCTCGAGTACCGTGCACTCAGTCAGAATACTGTGGGCGAGCTGTCGATTCTCAAAGGATAATCTGTATCGGTCCTTGAAGATCAATTAGATTATCCACGTTCTTGTATTTTTTGAATGCTATATCTGAGATACTCGTTCCATTTGCAGAGTTGAGATATCTTTGCCTTTATAAATTACATGTATATTGAATTTGAATCAAATTGCAGGTTATGAATAATCAGTGAGCCTATGTCGATGCATATTTTCAGCTCTGATCAATCATTGACCTGCTCTAAACCTTTTGTGGTGGATAAATTTGTTGAGAATCAAATGTTATCATAATTCCATGACTTGAGAGATCTTAATTATAGCAGACCATTAAATCACCTCTCTCTACGCAGAATTGGCGTTTATTAAATGTTGACTTAAATATGGCTAAACTTTAGGTTTAAAAATATTTTTCAATCCTTTTTCAGATGTAAGATTGCTTCAGCTTCTTATAGTAACAAGAACATTTACAACCATGCATCTGTACAATGTTTTCAAAAACAATGGTAATTCATTCAGCATGAAGAGCATTTCCTCATTAGCTTCATTCTTATCCAGCCAAACTCTACCTAATAGAATTTCATATTCCAATAAATGTCCATGTATACACGTATTAATAGTTGAACAGTCCTCTAGTGTGTTATATGCCAGGCACCCAATCTGCAATTTCTCGTGCCACTTTTGAATCCATCAAACATCCACGTTCACCTGCTATGTTGCGCTCTACTGTTACAATTTCCTCTTGGATGGACTCGGGCTTTGGTCTCTGTATAAATGCATTGAGGATTCATCTTAGTGTTGAGTTCTTGAACCTCCACAACTTCGATAACATCCTGCCTCCCTTCTGCTATAAGCACATTGCCAAGGCTTGGGAGGGAATGCAGGAAATCTCGGAGAAGGGATGCTCTACAGTTATAAGAAGTAGGCACTCATGGGTTGATGGGTGCAAGAATGAACAAGGTAGAAGAAAAAACCAAAGCTGCAAGGTCATAGAAAAAGAGTTGGAGAAAAACATGGTAAAACACAGGAAGAGCAGTAGATTGAGAGGGAGCCAAGAAGAAAAACTCAAGCGTATCTACCTGGAAATGGAGCCTCGAAAGCATGTGCCCACAAAGAAAAGTGGAAACAATACTAATCATACCCAGAGGAAGCGTCAAGGATATGCACCAAGACCAAACCAAACAATGAGGAGGTGTTGGCTTACCAAATGAAATATGTGGCGAAGGAGTCATGGTGGTTTCCACCAGCTTCATAGATACAACCGCAATGGAATGTCCATATAGGATAAGAGTGGTTGAACCTTCCATGCCTTGAGAGAGGGCAACAAATAAATCTTATTCTATCGGGCTGTTTGAGTCGCAGCGGCAGCTGTATATGCACACTATTCGATTTTGTTCTTGCAAAATCGACCAAAATCAAACAGTGAACTGCTCAATTAAAGCCCAACAACATAGGATTTATTTGTTGCCTTGAGAGAGTAGGGGTCTTATATTGCAGTTGATCACCTTCCATAATTAAAATCCCCATGAGAGTCATAATGATCATGCTTGAGATGATAGTCGATGCATTGGACTCTCATCGCTTTGGTCCAGTCAACCCAACCCTAGCGTGATACGTTCCAACTTCCCATGATCTCCCCATATACAAACATTCATTCTGATGTGATGTCCATTCATTCGGCTGTTATGTCCAAAATGAATTTTTCATCACCATATTAGGGTATTGCATGAGTTGTCGTGCAAAGGGGCTTGTTTTCATGACTTTCCTCGAAGAGATCACATGGTCACATCCTCATCCATGATAGCTTGCTGGGATGGCTTCCATGTGCCCTCCACCTAGCATTGCTCAATCACCCCATTCGAAGGATGTTAAGATTAAAGAAACGTCTTAATTTATAATTATTATTATTATAATTTTAATTTATTAAATGAATATTATTATAAATAAGATTATTTTTTAATGGGTAAATATGATTTAAACATAATTTTTAATTGGTAAATATTATTTTAATTTTGGATTTATTAAATTTTTTATGTTATAAGCTCTAAATAAAAATCATGTTTAAAAACTCATTTCACTTAATGTTTTAATTCAATCATTATCATATATACCATATTTATCTTATAAATTTAGATTTTTATCTATAATAAAAAGTAGTTTCAAGTCCTTAAAAAGTATGTCTTCTCAATGAGATTACATTATAAATATTAGTAGTATTTAATTTCAATAATATTATTAAGGTTCAATATTATTTAAAAACACATCATTTTCATGTTTTTAAAGCAAAAAAATGTCTAACTTTATTCGTCACATGATTTCTATTTAAGGTGAATGGATGGTCATTGCTAATGATCGATTCTGAGGTCTATTTTAGGTATTAAAAAAAAATACATTAATAAAATTTCCTAAGTGTCTGTATTAGCCAAAGTCATGGATTGTTTACCTCTTCTAGGGCTTACACCACATAAAAATATCGGTGTTGTGATCTTTGATCTGGTTGTGTGATTGGTTACTATAGGTGTTCATCCTGTATAGAATGGCCTATTTACTGAAATAGTGGGTGCAAATCCTAAATTCTTAGGCACTACACACTGACTCTATGTGTCACAAACCATGACCAAGGACCCGTACCACAACACATGCACTTTAGAAAAAAAAATATGTCGCTTTTCAATAGGATATAAGCTTAATTCCAAGGTTTGGCACATTAAGGACATTTTTCTTTACATGTAACATTTTTTAAGGCTATAAGAAAGGAGATTATGCCCAAAAAAAACATTTTTATAGCTTTTTGGATGATGCAAAGGGACAATGTCATGTGCCCTCCATAAGGCATCTCTAGTGTAATAGGATTATACTAGCTTCATTTTAAGGTAAGACATATAATAAACAAGTTTCCTAGCCCAACACATGGTTCAAGGTCAAAAGCTTGGGGTTTATACTCTAAAGAAGCTACTTCCAAGGCATGTGACATGTAAAAGAGCATCTAGACCCCAACAAAGCCTTCTATGTTGAACCTTTGTCTTTAGAGTGTGATATGGAGTCAATTCCAAAGTGTGATGTGCTAGGGAAATGTCTCCCTTCCTATTTCATTATTTGTAGACAAAATCCAAAGGCTTATACTCTAAATGAACTACTTCTATAACATATGGACCATGCATAAGGTCAAATACCATGAGATAGGTCTTTTATATGTAGTCCTTGGCCTATCAGTGAGATGTGTGCTCAATGATAACTTTGGAATACCAAAAGTGACTCTTATCTCTTAAGACATATATGTGGTTGAAATCTAAAAACTTATACCCTTAAACAAAATACTTCTCGTGCACATGGTTATGAACATAGCCTTAAAAACTAGATATAAAACTAATTTTAATGTTTGAAAAACTAAAAAAAATTACTTTTAATACTAAAATATCTAATACTAAAATATCTAAATAAAATAAAATAAAATATAGTACCAATCTATATATTTAATATCAAATCCTACCAATCATCTTATTTCAAACCCATCCAACCCACCTTAAAGCAAATTCAAAAAACCATACATGGTACACTATTTGTGTGTAACACCAAAAAGTGAAGTCTCACAACTTACACACTAACCTCCATGAGTAGTAAGCAATGAATAAGGTGTGTATAAAAGCACGAGCACAATCACATGCACATCATCATTTATATAAAACTTGAAAGACCAAAAAGTGAAGTCCCAAACCTCACACACTATTTCCATCACCACACTACTTCCTTGACGAGAGGAGATGAATAAGATGTGTATGAGAGCCCAAGAACAATCACATACACATTATACATATAAAACTTCACCAACCATCATGTTGATACGAGAGACTCTCAAAATATTATAGAAGAACCGAAACTAATAACTATAACTCCATAATCGATCTCCATTTACCTAAATTTCTGTCCATAAAGTTTCATTAATGGTGGATAGTGAAGGATTATATAAACCCGTCCTATCGAGGCCTATTCTATAAATTATATTACAGTAGTCCTTGAGGACTATTCTATTAATAATTATATTATCGAGGCCTATTCTATTAATTATATTACAGTAGTCCTTGAGGACTATTATATTAATTATATTACAGTGGTCGTTGTAAATGATATTGAATTTAGTGCTTCTCCCACTGTTTTAGAGGGTTAGCTGGTCAATCCAAGTTGCCCCACAAAGTTTGATAAAATCAATTAATTGACATTTTGTCACTCGGATTCGATAAATTAATTAATATAAAAATGGCTCTTCAGAAAGCTTTTCGACTTCCATTTGTGAGACATGATGTCAATGAGACGAAAATTGTAGCCATGACGAGCAGCACATATCATGCATCAAATCAGTGGAAAAGGGTGGGGTGGGGTGTAAGGCAGGCTTGGAATTTCAAATTCTTTGTCTGTCAGATTAAAATTTGACGATGTTTTTGTATTTTTTTACTTTTTAATCAAATATGTGAGTGTCACGGAAAACTCTATTTTAACAAATTTTGTAAATTTATTCCACAACACACAATAAGTCATCAAATTGAAGGCTGATAATGACTGTTATTTATAAAAATTCATTTTAAATTTCCATTATTTATAAATATTTAATAATAATTTTTTAAATGAGATTTATTTTTCTTAAATAAATTCTTGAATTTATTAGATTTTTTTAAAATCATTTTTTAATTAATTCTTGAATTTATTCTATGGCAAAGAAATTATGCAGCTTTAGCGATATCTGTTGGGCTAAAAAAACTTTGTAATGTTTCAAACATGGAAATTGTAGATGAATGTTTCCATGGAATTTTTGAACACTTTTATGGTGAAATCCTCTACTCTTTTCACAAAGTGAGAGTTCTTTTATATTGTGCTCCTGTGACATCACTATATTGTCAGGATAACTACATTGTTACAGGATCCACTTTTTAGAGTACATGTAACTCAAGATAACTAAGTTCTTACGGGATCCACTAAAAACATAAAATCTCATTCCCTATCAAATACCATTACAAATAATATATCTCAAATTGACTTAAAACATGAGCTTGATCATTAAAGTTTTTTTTAAGTGCCAACAACATTCACAGTTGGATATTGGTTCAGTCGTCAATTGAAAGTAGAGGACCATTTTGTAATGTTTATACCAATTTTGAGTCATGTTAGATATTATGTCAACTTAATGGAAGATAAATATAATGGTTTGATTCTTGTTAGATTGACATTGCAGATTTGTAGTCTATCAGATTGATAGCTCAGATTTATGGTGGGAACATTTAAACAATAAAATCTTTGCAAAACTTACAATCCATGGACTATAAATAAATTATCTAGTTAGACTATAAATAAATCGTGGACTATAAGTAATTCATCTAGAGAAAATACATAAAATTTATGCAATAATAAACAGTGATTGTACTTCATTAAAAGTCAAACTTCATGGAGAAACTACACAAAAACTTATCGATAGGAATATCTCAATACATAGTTTCTCTATTAAACATAAACTAGAAGAATTTTCAAAGCTCAAGAATCCTTCTTGACTTTACATCTGTCCATATCTCATATACTACATGCCAATCAACATTAGATGATTCACGTCCATTCAAAGATACTCTCATTAGAGCATCTAGAGTATCCAACCCAAGCCTCGATTTTCTAATGTCCTTGATGATGTTTTGCTTAGAAAATCCCCTTTCACAATCCACTGTACTTACAGGAATAGTGAGGACAACTTGCCATAATTTCATCATATTAGGATAACTTTTTTGCCATTGTTTTGTGTTACGAAAGTCTTTCCATGCTTCTTTCATAGAAAACCCCTCACAAGCCAGATTTAATGAATCAACAAAAGTGTGCAACTCTCTTTTACAAGCTTTAACATCAAATAAAGCTACAAATCCAACATCACTTGATATGGTATGTTGCAAATTTTGAAAAAGCTTTAAAAACGAATGCTCTGAATTTTTCTCATGACTACGACACTCTTCTGAATAATAACAAGGGTTGAACAATTTCACTGCATTAAAAAGATGAAGGTCTAGAAATCTTTCATTCAAAGAGTCTATGAGAGTCTCTATACAACCTTCAATGACTTGCTCACAACTCTCTTGTGTACCATCAATACAAGGTTCGATAGATTGTTTATTTGCTTCATTGGATTCAATATCCATGGCTGAGATAAAGATGTATCGTAACTCATGTCTATCTACAACTTTCCCTTCATCTTTAATATCAATGTATCCATTTTGAGAATCATTTAAAAACTTTGAAAGATAAGTTGAGCCTTCTGCAAATGTCTCTTTTCTCAAAAACCATCTAGATAATGTGCATATAGTTACTTCAAGAGCCAACCCAATAGTTGTAATGTCTACATTTTCATCTTGAAAATTCACATTCAAATTGTTCAATTCCCCTAGCACATCAGAAAGCATATGTAAACAAAACTAGATAGAATATATTCTCGTCTTATCATACCAAGATGAAGTTTTTTTTTTCATTTTTCCACAAAGTTAAAATTGCCGGCATAAGCTTCACAAGCCTTATAATAACTCCCCCCCTGGATAACCATCTCACTGAATGTATTTGTAGAACATCAAGAACATCAATTTTCATAACTCTAAGCAAATCATTAAGTTCGTTATTTCTCTTTGGAGAGTTTTGAACCCATGAATACACTTTGTTTGCAATTTTTTCAACAAATAGTAACTCAGTTAATTTCTTAGAAGCATCTGCTGATGCTAAAGGCTCACAATGAGCCACACAATGAACTATAATAATGTTTGGATTGTTCTTTTTCAAAAATGAAACAAAGCCATTTTCATGTCCAATCATTGCTGAAGCTCCATCTGTAGAAACAACTATCAAATCTTTATATTGAAGGCCTCTAACATTTATTAATTGATTGACATTATCATATATTGTTTTTCCTTTTCCATCTACTACATCTTTGAGCTTCATAAACTGCGAGATAGGTGGCTTGATACCCTTTGAGTCTAAATATATTGCATAAATAACAAGGTGTTGCTCTAAGGTTCAATCAGTGCTTTCATCAACCATCAATGAGAAGAAAGGACTTTTGCAACATATTTTTTTATCTGAATCTATTCAAGATGTTTTGATATGCAATATATAAAATCATTTGCAGAATTACGATTTGTGTATGAAGAGTACTCTTGAGACTTTGGCATATTTGGTGTTTTTGCATCCATTAGAAATTTGAAAAGCTTTTCATACTTTGATACAGATAAATCTTCTTGACAAATGAAATATGATATTTTCATTGTAGAAATCACTCTTTCCTTATTGGCATCTCTCACCTGTCTAATATGATTTGGAATTAGTTTCATCTTTCCCTCTAATGCATTAATCCATCTTTCCTTAGCATCTTTATGCACCCATGATTTTTCATGAGTAACAAGAGCATCATGTTGTAATGTGGTGCAACCATTCCCTAAACCCCATGGTCCATTCATCCTAAACTTCTCACAATAGTTACACTTCATAGTTATTTTATCATCAAACCTCACATAATTCAACCAAACAAACTTATCTAACCATTCCATGCGAAATTTTCTTTTTCTTTGCACTTTCATTTCTGAATTATATCACCAACCTCTTCTTCAACTTCATTTGTTTCTTCATCTACATCATGTTCAAAAGAACTTCCAAAAATTTCATGTAATTGTTGTTCCACCTGAGCATTATAGGTTTCTTCAAGTGTTTCTGAATTATGTTGAGTCTTAGAAGTTTTCCCCTTTTTCCATCCATACATTTCCCTAATTGTAACTTGTATCTTTCTCTTTTGAGACATTTGTAGGTTTGTGACCACCTGTATAAAATATATATATGAAAACTAAAATTCATTAAATCAAACAAATTAATACTTTCTAATAATTCATATTTTTTATTACCTAAAGAAATATAATGCATATTTATTTATTGATCTATTCTTTTCTTTACATTATATGATAGTTTTGTGTGCTTGAGCTTTCCAAAGATAAACCCTCAACATGGTTTAGTCTTTCTGTAGCTGGTAATCTTTCCCTGGTCTTGTAACTTCGAAAGCAGAGGAAGCATCACTAACAATATTGTTTTTCTTACTCATGTCGGAGGAAGATTCTAAGGAAATTTTTTAGGGTTTTCCTAAAATTATAGTGTGTTTTTTAGGGTATTTTAGGGTATTTTCTTTTCAAATTTCCTAAAAGTTCGATTTGTGAAGTTTACATAATTTAGTTTGTTCTAGTTTTCTAAAGTATTGAAATGATCGGGTCAGTTCCTGATATATCAAGATTGGGGTGATACAGTGGATATTGGGGGTGATATGGGTGATAAAATGGATATGTTGAACATGTAGTTTCGTTAATTATATATATATATATATATATATATATATAATATAATTATATGTATGTATGTAGTATGTATGTAATAGTATGGTATATGTATGTATTGCTAAATTCTAACAAAAATTAAAAAGGTAAAAGGATAGACAAGAAAAGAAAATTTGAAATATACTTTCTGTGTCTTTTAATTCGTAAATCTGTTCCATATTTATATTTGTAACACCTTAATTTATTTGTTCAAATTTAAGAGTTTTCCCTACCTTATTTTCAATCTAATTTGCTCATGATAAAATAAAAATTTTAAATATTTTCTCCCTTTATTTTCCAATCTAATTTGATCATAATAAAATAGGAATTTGTTTATAACTTATAAACTCTCCACATTCTAATCCTCAAAAACTTTTTCAAGATAATATAACTTAAAAAAAAATTTACTAGATTTCTACCAAAAACTCCGAAACAGTTAGTTAGTACCTATCTCTAATGGTTGCGTTTTATCCAAAAGTATTTTACCTGTAATATGCCGCTAACATATACCTGCTCTGATTCATTCAGATCTATGAAGTGTTTATTTCGTTTGTAAATGCACCGGGAACAGAGCTTGAAGAATTATAGAATGATTAGAAAAGGTTTAATGAAAAATTGAATCTTATTTTTAGTGTCTTTTACATTAGTAAATATGTTACAATATTTATATTTGTAAGCCTTAGCTTATCTGTTACCTATTTTGGAAGGTTTTATTTTTTATTTTCTTATTTAATTTTACATCAGAAAATATGTTACAATATTTATATTGGTAAGCCTTAGCTTATTTGTTACCTATTTTGGAAGGTTTTCCTTTTTATTTCCTTATCTAATTTACCCATACTCGAATAAGAATTTGTCAGTGAATCATAACGCTCTGATAGGAATTTGTTAGTGAATTCTAAACTCTCCCCATTTTAATATTTAAGGAGTTTTTCAAGGTAATATGACAAAAAAAATCACCATATTTCGTAGTCAATGTCTATCTGTAATGGTTTGGTGCTTTATCCAAAATGGTTTTTACCGTTAAAATTTCGCTGACACATGCTTGCTCTAATTCATTTAGATCCGACAAGTAGAGTTTGAAGAATTATAGTCAGTTAAATGCGCAATGGCAACCTACTTGGAGATTGGAAATGGTTGGCAAAGCCCATGCATGTCATTTACTCTCGACCTCTTGCAGACCGACACTACAAGTGACGATAGACAGAGCCCTAGAATTTCATTCTCCCTCAATCTCTCACAGATGGATGAGATTTCACCGGAGAAATGGAAAAGAGAAGATGTTTTAGATGTTAGTTATGACACAGACTTTGAGTTATGTGTTATAAGTAGTAATAATAATAATGATGGTGGTCATTGGAATACAAGCATAGGAAAAACGTTGCTACCTGTTGCCAATGAATTGTTCGTGGATGGAAAAATTTTGCCTCTAATTCACGGTCCTCTTGAAGGTCAACCTGTAACCATTGCTAATCATCTCAGTCTTGAAATCTCAAGGTATCGGTCACCGGTTTGATCCAACTCCTTTCCTCCTTCAAAGATAGTGAGCAACTTTTGGGGAAATGTTGCTTGCAAGTCCTTATGTCATAAACCTCCTAATAAGTGGAGGGATATCATGTTTAAGTTAACCACCAAGGAAAATGCTTGTGCACAGAACTCTGAAGTGGATGATCTAGATGGATCAAGTGATAATGTAAAGAAGCAAACTTCTCCCACGAAATCTCTGTGCCCATTTTCAAGAAGTTGCAGCATAGGCTTGGAAATGAAGGGAAGATGTTTGTTTTTCTCCTTAGCATGTTCCAAAATTCAGTCTATAGTAGAACATAAATACAAGACCACAACCTCTAAACATAGAAACACTAACATTCCAATCTCAGTCGAAGATTCAAAACCCTTAGAGGCATGAAGAATAAGCGATATAGTCCAACCTGACCCACGATGCCTTGGTGAGTTAAAGCCCAGATTTCAGGAAGAAGATGGCAAAGAAGAAATGAAGGTTAAACGAACAACTGATAGAGGCAAAATACGCAGTCTTGGAATTCTATCATCGAGAGTGATAGGAAGTAAGAGCAATCAACAAACTACTGGAAGAGTTGGTGGGAATGGGAGATTCATTGTTCGAAACTTGGAGAGGTGCAGTAGTAATGCCGAAAATGCTGCCAGCTTGGACTCCCCACTAAGAAAGCGGATGTCCAAGGGATCATTGCTCGCCAAGGCTAACAAATCCATGGGAGTTGAAGGAATGAAGGTGAGCCTAGTGGTGAATGTGTCTGTGTTTATTGGTTATGAAGGAGGTGGGTGGATTGGCAGTGGTGGCCTCTTTGGCCTCTTCTCCATAAGAGAAAAGAAACAACAATATCCATATCATCTTCATCACTCTCATGCCATCATTGCCAACAGGAAGAAAGGCACTTGAATCTCATTTCTTGTTATTATTCTTTATGAATCAGTTGATTTTTTTTGTTGGATATACCATACTTAAGAGAATGATTTCTGTATTTGTGAATTTGTAGCTAGAACATATCATGCCCACCATAAATATCTCTAAAATAGTGTTCAACCTAACCCTATTTAACTTCCATGCTTCTGCTATGCATTACACTTAACCTCAAATCCAGATGGGAGTCAAATGTACCAAATTATTTTATAGGAGAAAAGTATTGGAATACCTATGAAGCTTGAAGTGGAGAGTTGAGTTGTTGAGAATCCAAGTTTGCTCGCAGATTCCACTCAGACACAGTCAATCCACAAGAGAGGAGTACCACGGCACCAAAGCTGATTCCCAAATGTGCAAAAGTTGCCGAATGTGCAGAACTCGAAGACACCTTTTCTACGACGCTGCAAGTTGCAACAATTCTCCAAATCAGCCAGCTGCCAGGGTGAATAGGTAAGCCATAGGGTGAATAGGTAAATCGTAAGCACTAGTAGTAGATTGAAATTTGCAAATTTCAAGTCATGTCGGATTAAATTTGAACGGCGGATTGTAGCTAGATAATTAATGGTAAGTATTAGGTAGTACACAGTGGGACGGTGAAGCATTTAAATGCCTTTAGTTTAAATTGCGTTGTGTACTACCGCTGGTCCTAGACTCTTATGAAATAAGGTATCCTAAATTTTTACGTTTCACTTGTTGAAATAGACGTCGTTTTGACGGTTTGCAAGGGTGTATCACACATCAGATTAGACATGGAAATATTTTCTTCTCCTATCAGATACATTCTTCAACCAAAAATACGTCCCACAGGATGTCAAATTCCAGGACTGGATCAGGGCATCATAATCTAGAGCCAATCTATTAATAATCATTGAAGCAGGGCTATTGTCCTGTCTATATGCGAGTAAATGAATGCTATACTTTTATAAAGTTTCTTTGAAATAAACATTCATATCATTGTATGTAGGCACGTATAAGGGCAGAGACATTTAAGTATATAAAATTATGCTGATGGTTAGACCCTCTCAGTGTGACACTATCCACCTGCATCAATTGGATGACGAAAATATGTGCTATTTGGCCTATGCAGTGGACTTGGTACTTTTATGAGGTTATTGAATGATACAATTTTTTTTATAGATTTAGTTTTTAGTATCTATTAGGATTATATATGGGTATGCAATGCTACTCCAGAGGAGCACATCTTACATTGATGTATGTGATAGAGACAGTAAAGAAACACCAATTGCTAGCAAATATCAAGAAGTGTGAGTCTTCACAACGACCTTTTCTATATTTGGGATATGTGATAGGCTGGGGTGAGTTGAAGATAGATCATTCCAAAATGGAGGCAAACATGCAGTGGTTGGTGCCTAGTAATGTTTTTGAGGTAAAGAGTTTCATTGGAGAAACACAAAACCTCAGGAAATTCATAGCCACATTTGTAGTAGTAACAAGACTCTATGCCATAATAGCAAGTGGCACATTTTGATGCCCTAACTAGGTCCCCTAAGGAAATTAATAAAATAAGAGTTATGAATTTTTGAAAAAGAAGCAAAAGCAAAAGAAATTTTGGAATAAGGCACAAGAAAGTCGAGTTGAAGGATCCCAACACCTTGTCTGAGGATTAAGATTCTATGGCCATTTATAGTAGGTTCTCCTTTATTAGCTCAAATAATTTCAAGTAAAACTCCATAGGAAACCCATGTAGCCTTGGGATGTTGGACTTTTGCATGGAATTTAAGGCTACCTAAATTTCCTGCTCTATAAATTCCTCCAAGAGAAAGAGATTCATCTTGTCAAATATCACCTTATGGAATTTTGACACCACATGTAAGATATGCTGAATTGGGAAACCTTAAAAAGACATTGAAAAAGGTGAACCCCTTCTGCTACTTTATCTGCAAAAGGGTGTAGTATGGTTCCATTGGGATCTACATTACTTCATATGGTATTTACTTTCTTCCTCACATTGGAATAGTGAGGGAAAAAGTTGGAGTTATTATCGCCCTTGTAAAGCCATATGGCCCTATTCTTAAGCCTCTACCATTCCTCTTCCTCCAACAACATAGAATGTGTTTTCTCCTCAAGAGATTTTAAAATGCCTAATTGTTCAACACAGATGGAATTGACATCCATCTAAGATAAGGTTCCTGTGATTTAATATTCCACTTCAATTAGTCTCACCTACTTTTTTGCATAGTGTTCCTTACTCCATACCTTAGAGGCATGCTTAATTAATGCCAAATTATACATGAATTGTTTGATGAGTGAGGAGGAACCGAAAGGACTTAAGTGTCTCCAATGGACGAAAAGCAAGGTACAGTAGTCATCCTCTTTAAGACACGATGGATTGAATTTGAAAAGGATCCACTTGTATCCATCATGGTGAGCAAACTCTAAGGGTATAGGCCGATTATCAAAGAGCCCTATAGACCCCACCATTGATCTAAAAGAAAATTTTTATTTCAACAGAGTTTTTGATACTAAAAGTATGTCAAACCCTTTGGATACCTAGCTTCCTCCTAAGCAGTTATTCATCCAAGTGGGGGAGATCTTAATTGGCTCGAGATCCATAAGATCTTTTTAAATTAGTAGATCAAAAAAAATAAATTGGTGCAAAGGGTCCAACCAGGGACTAGGCCCCCAAACTTCCCAAACATCCAAAGTAAAATTTATATTACTACTTAGGATAATATGTTGGTCTGCCAAAGCTCTTGTAGCAACCAAATCTTCCTAATATGTCTCTTTGTTACTATAGCGACAAGATACTTATAAGGAAGAACATAATATTTGAAAGATATCTTAACCATAATGGTAGATCGGAAAGATGGAGAGGATATCGGCTTGACATCGAAGCCTTATGCTAAAATTAATCCCCCTAAGAAACCCTCTAATTCCACATGAGTTAAAGACCATTTTTTTCACATCTTTTTTTTTTAATTTTGAACCCTAGAGTAGACAGTCTCCTGAAACATTATGGTGTCGGCTTTAGTGCATGCCAACAATATTTTGAGGCAAATTCTTTTGTAGGTACCGCAATGCCCTTCACATTGCATTAGAGGAAATTTTAGCCTAAAAGTGGCCTCCTAAGGAAAAATAATAAAATAATAGTTATCACTTTTGGAGAGAAAATAAAAGAAAATATTTTTTTATTGTATTTTTGGCTTATCTCCTTATAGGTTTACTCAAATTTCAACTGTAAGTACTCATTGAATGTGGAATTAAAGTCCACATCTAACAAGTACTCATTATGAATACTTCTAAGAAGACTCACATTCATAAAAATTGAAGATATATTAAAATGTGTTCAAATTAAAATTATGAAAATTTTAATTCTTTAAAAAACATTAAATAATAAAAAATATTGTTTCTAAACAAAAGAAAAAATTCAAAAAATAGATAAAACTACAACTCCAACTTCAACTCCAAAACTACCAACACTACCCTGTAAAATTACATCAGGAACAAAACCTATAGAATGACACAAAGATAAGCTAAAGAGACTCGATTGTGGCTCAAATAAGCTCAGGACCATAGAAACATTACTAGAAACTCCCTCAACCCCCACCAAAATGAACATAAAGACCACCACTGTAGGGATCATAGAGTTAGCTTGGTCAACCAGGGGATAAGGTAGGCATAGTTCCCTCTGGTCGACCCCCTTAGTACCGTAACAAAGCAACAAAACCCCAATAACCCAATATTGACAGGAAAATAGAATTTACAGTAGTACCAACTAGAATTCAACACTTACAGAGACTTATTTTAAAACCATACACCCTAAATACTATAAGACTATACCAGGGGATAAAGCCACAAATCCATACCTTGCTCTAAGCATGACAATTCTAGGTCAAGTTCTGAAATCACTCCAACGCACTGATGACATACATAGGCGACATGATCAATTATCCTTCCATATATCCTAGACAACAACTCCAAATGTCGTGATCCCACTGAGCTTCCACTAAATCAATATTTCTTTATTCCTGTCACCCTAGATTCCACATATATCACCCAAAGAAGCCTCTCTTAGAGCGAGTAAATTATAATCCCATTGCACTTTAGCTTCTTAGTTGGCTAAGGAAAGCGAAGTTTGAACCCTCCCCACTCCCACACACCCCATGTCATCCCATACTAGATTTACCACACGCGACCAACATAAGAACTTCATAGTAGACATCTACATAGCAAATATATCCAATGCCTCATCCATTAAGTATACCTTAATGCACCATAACCTCGGCATAATCCCTCACATGGAGTTGCATGTTTATAGGATGTCATACCACCTCTCTTAATTGACAAGAAGGTCAGTGAGGTAGTAGGCACTCTCCCAAATCCCCATATTCCCTTGTTCTTACACCTAATCGGAGAATATATAATTAAAAAATATAAAAATAAAACTTTAAAAGTAATAAAAAAATTGGTTTATATATAATATATATATATATATATTATTATATATATTATATATATACAAAAAAATAAAAATAAAATATAAAAGACATAAAAAAAAATAAAAATAGAAGAATGAATTATTTTGTTGTGGCTTGTTGTGTATAGGGAGCTTGGGCTATCGAGTGGACTACTAGGTTAGCCTCATAGGTAAAGGGTCATCGTGGGGCTACGGGCATTACCACCCCCACACATAATAAACATGGCATAGACTAAACTAAACACCAACACAACCCTGTAGATAAAGCAGCAGACTACTTAACTAAATACCAACACAATCCTATGGATAAAGCAATGATGTCACAAGAAAACAAGTTTTAAAACATGTTTTTTTTATGTTTATTTTAATTTTTTAATTCGATTTTATTTAAATTTATTTATTTCTATATAATGTTTTAACATTTAAATTATATTTCTTTTATTTCTTATATATAATTTTCTTAAATTGTTTTTTAATGTTTTATTAGTTTTTCGTTATAATATTTTACATTATTTATTAGTTTTTCGATTTCATATTAAAGTAAAAGTATATATTTAATAAAAAAATAGAATTTTTTGATATTGGTAAATTAAATTTATTAGATTTTGATTTTATTTATTAGAAAAATGACATTAAAATTATTAGAAATTGAAGTTAAATATTAGTGAATGTTTGTTTATGCGTATCATTTGCAAGGCAATTGTATAGAAGATGTATGTTGTTGAGAAATGACAACAAGAAATTCCAAATTAATTTGTTCTTGAATTAAAATAGAATTATTTTCTCATAGCAATTTGAAAATAATTAATTAAGTTTAATTACTCTAATTAATTTAGGAAATTCAAATTGGAAGTCTTTTAGAAGATATGTATATGTTCTCCCTAACCTATAGGAGTTCAAGATGAGTTATGATTTAGTTGTAATTAGTTAACTCAATTTATTGAGTTAAGTCTACTTAAATTTGTTCCACTCAGTTTTAGGAACTAATAGTGAGTAAAAAGTCAGTTGGGACACTAGTGACCTAATTAGTGTTACTCTAGTTAACTAAAGATTTCAGCATCAAAAACTCATGCATGTCGATTCTGAGAATACCAAGATGAGAATAGAGTGCAGGGACAGTGTACTATTTGTTTTAGATTTTTTTGAGTTGCACTGATAGTGCATGCAATCAGGAATTGATCCTTGAGGGATTACACTATTTTTAGAGGATTTATTTCCCTTTAAATACAAGCTATCCTTCATAGGAATTACATATTGTAATAGAGACCTAGAGAGTTTGTGAACTAGCTAAGATTTGGCCTTGAGCTTGCTTATGAGTTGGAGATTGAATTTACTAAGTGCTAAGATTGTTCTAGAGAGAACAAGCATTGTAATTTCATCTTGATTTTACAGATAAACACAAAACATATAGTGGGGTTTTGAGTTGTGGCTTTCCACAAATATTTATTGTGTTATATGCTTTTGATTCTCTTCCTCTATTGATTGTTTTTTGCTCGATGTTTATAGGCTTTCGTTGTAAAGAGTAGAAGTAGATTCTTGTCTCTTGTTTTAGTAGATTACATGAGCTTGTGAATTTACAGGTTTTTCTACATGGTATCAAAGCAAGATTGTTTTTTGGGTTGAGAGTGTGAAGAGAAGTTCTGAGAAATTTTGTGCAAAATTTTCAGAAACAAATTGCACATTTGGATACCTTGGGAAAAGATACCCAAATTGGAAAAAACTATCAACCGAATTGGAGTTCAGATGAGGGAGATATCGACAATTTAAGTCATCTTTCTAAAGGAGATTTTGAATTTTTGAGTTTCTGAGTTACAGGTCAAAGTTGAATTTGCATACATCCTTCAATATTGGCAGATGGCATTCCATGGGTTGAGGATTGAGTATGCCTTGGAAGGCACATGAATTTTATAGCCTGGAGGGACAGGATGGAGGCTATGCTAGAAGATAATGGCTTGAAGCAATTCATTGATCAAGAAGTCCCCAAGCCAACAACTACGGATGCACAGAACTTGTCCGAATGGAGGAAGTGTGTTGTGAAGGAAATGTAGATAATCCTTGAGGGAGTTTGAGACCACATTGTCTCGTGTCTCCATGGAAAGGAAAGTCTGCATGCTATGTGGAAAACATTGATAGACTTGTATCAGAATAATAATGATCAAAGGAACTTGGCACTGAAGGATAAACTTCGTAAAATCAAGATGGAGAAAGGCGAGACGATTCCAAAATACTTGACCAAGTTCACTCTATGTCAGGATGAACTTGGAAGTATTGGAATCATAGCTCTCGCGGACGATATGGTGAGACTTGCTCTTCTTGGATTCCCAAAGAGTTGGCATAGTTATCAGGGCTCTATCGATGGTCTGGAGAAGCTACTAGATTTAGAACAACTATGGTCAGATTTGATGCAGGATGAGATCAAGAGGAACACTAAGGATGGCTCTTCATCAAAGACTGATGATGAAGAGAAATGTGCCTTAGTGATTAAGGCAAGGAAGGGAAAGGTAAAATTTCTCATTCTAAATCAGATTCTTATCATGAAGGTAAGAACAACGACATGAAGAAAGTTAAATGCTTTCATTGTCAAAAGATCGGTCACTTTGCTACAAATTGTCCATTGAAGAATTCCAAGGAGAAGTCCTCAAGAGGAGCGGCGGGTAAGGCTTTGGCCTCCCAATTCAAATTGGACTTTTCCCTCATTGCATGCATGGTGTAATCAATGATGGGGAACGTTTGGTAATTAGACAGTGGAGCTTCTTTCCACATGACTGGTGACAAAGAGTTATTCAGTGAACTGAAGGAGAAAGATCTCAAGATGCATATCGAGATGGGTGATGATGGTAAGTATAGTGTTACTGGTGTGAGCACTATTACTTTTTAGAGGGAGCATGTAGCTCCACTCACCTTGAAGAATTTTATGCATGTACCCATACTGACGAAGAACTTGGTATTCATTTCCATGCTTGAGGATAGAGGCTATGATGTGATCTTTTCGAAAGGAAAGGCGTTCCTTCGACACATAGCCATGGGTCAAGTAAAGAAGATAGGGATTCGAGTTCAGAATCTCTATAAGATAGAGGTAGAGGATTGTGTATCTTTGAGTTCAAAAATTGAAAAGGTGTTGAGCTGAGACTTCTGCGAGTTGTGGCACAGGCGATTGGGCCACTTGCATCATGGGGCCTTAAAGATATTGCAGCAAATCTCTACCGGTCTTCCCAAAGGTACGCTTGAGCAAGTTGATACATGCAAGGGTTATACTATGTGAAAATACACCAAATCTTCCTTTGGAGATAGAGACAGTCAAGCACAGTATATTCTGGAGAGAGTCTATTCAAATGTGTGTGGACCATGCTCGACAATATCCACCACTAGACATAGGTATTATGTTATATTTGTAGATGACTATTCTCATAAATGTTGGATATTTTTCATGCAGAAAAAGGATTAGACATTCACAAAGTTTTGTGAATTCAAAGCATTGGTCGAGAGAGAGCTAGGTAAGAAGGTTAAAGATCTACAGAGTGATAATGGTGGAGAATATGTCTCAAATGAGTTTAAGAACTTCTATGCAGTGGAAGGGATTAAACTAGAGTTGACAACACCTCATAACCCTTGACAGCATGGGGTTGCCGAGAGGAAGAACAAGATCATAGTAGGGGCAGTAAGAGCGATGTTGCATGATCAAGGCCTACCACAACACTTGTGGGCTAAGTCATGCAACACAATAGTTTATGTTCAAAACTGTAGCCCACATCGGATCCTTGAGAGTAGAACACCAGAGGAAGCGTATTTCGGTAAGAGGTCAGATGTTGGTCACTTTAAGATTTTTGGGTCATCAGCTTATTTCCATGTGACCAAAGATGCACAGAAGAAGCTTGAGCCAACGATAGAGTTAGGGATCTTTGTGGGGTACACTGAAACTCCCCATAACTATCAAGTGTACATGTCGACCAGTTAGATGACAGTGGTTTACAGGGATGTCAAGTTTGATGAGGAGAAGGCCATGTGAGTATCCCCTGAGAGGGAGCTTGAGCTACATGCAAAGGAGGAACTCTTCGTTCCTAAGGTTGAGGAGTCTTAGATTGATGTGGAGCAGCCACATGCAAAGGTTCAAATAGTGGAGACATTCACTCAGGCAGAACCTTCTAGAGAGGGAAGAAAGTGCACTAGAGAGGCTGATAGATTGTTGGATGATGCATGGGAGAATGTGGGAGCACCCTCTCCTCAACACAGATAGAGAAGGTCACTAGAGAGGCACACTGGATACATGGCACTGATGGGTGCATGTGTTGTGACAGAGCCATCTTCCTTTTAGGAAGTAGTGCAACAACTAGTTTGGGTTGATGTGATGGTGGAGGAGTATGACTCCATAGTTCGAAACAATGTTTGGGATGTGGTCCCGAGAGTGGAGGACAAGTAATTTTTGAGCTCCCGTTTGCTTTACAAGGTAAAGAAATCTGCAAATGGTAGTGTGGAGAAGCATAAGGCTAGATTTGTGGCCTGTGGCTTTTCACAAGTAGAAGGGATTGACTATGATGAGACCCTTGCTCCTATTGCAAGGTACTCATCAATCATATCTATTTTGGCACTATCAGCACAGATGGGTTGGAAGATCCATCAAATGGATGTGAAGACTACCTTCCTCAATGGCATGATTGAGGAAGCAGTGTACGTAAAGTAGCCCAAAGGTTTTGAAACTTTGGACCGTGAATTGTATGTGTGCCAACTCAGGAGAGTGTTGTATGGGCTGAAGAGAACACCTCGTGATTGGTACACGAGGATAGATAGCTACTTCACTAGGTTGGGCTTCACAAAGAGTGAAGCGGAGCGAATCTGTATCATATAGTGGTGGAAGGTAAGTTGTTGATCGTTTTACTTTATGTAGATGATCTCATACTGACAGGTGATGAGAAGCTCATCAAATCTTGCAAGGAGGACTTGCAAGAGAGTTTGAGATGAAGGACATGGGGCTCATGCATTACTTTGTTTGCATGGAGGTATAGCAGGGAGATGGGAAGTTGTTTGTTTCTCAAGGAAAGTATGCCAATGAGATACTCAGGAGATTCCTCATTGAGAAAAGTAAACCCATGGAAACTCCTCTAACTAGTAGCTGGAGGAAGGAGGATGCTACTTTAGGGGAAGTAGTGGAAGCTACTATTTACAGGCAACTTATGGGTTCACTCAAGTATTTGGTGAACACACGACCAGATATGTGTTATGCAGTTACCCAATTTAGTCAAGCGATAGTTAGACCTACCAAGCTATATTGGAAGGTAGAAAAACATGTATTGAGATACCTCAGACGCGCTACTCAATTTGGGTTATGGTACAGAAGAATAGAGGGAGTGAAACTTCAAGGCTTCACTGATGTAGATTGAGCAGGGAGTTCCTTCGACAGGAAGAGCACATCAGGAGGGATCTTTAATATTGGGTCAAAGGCATTTCTTGGTACAACAGGAAATCGAGATTGGTTGCCCTGAGTTTGGTAGAGGCAAAGTACATGGATGTAGGTCAAGCAGCATGTGAGTCTATTTGGATGAGGAAGATCCTAATTGGTTTGTTTGGTCAGCAAATGGATTCGACAGTGATTTATCGTGATAATCAAAGTTGTATCAAACTCTCTGAAAATCTAGTTTTTCATGATCAGTCCAAGCATATAGATATTTGGTATCATCATCTCAAAGATTGTGTATTGAGGTGGATCATATTGTTAGATTGCATTCCCATGGAGAAGCAAGATGCTTATATATTGGCAAAGGCATCGCCAAGATGTAAATTCGAGTTTCACGGAGACAGGATCGGGGTAGTGGATAATCCCTTTCTTGTTGACAGGGAGTGTTGAGAAATGGAAACACAAAATTCCACTTTAATTTATCTTTGAATTAAACTGTGAATTAAATAGAATTATTTTCTCATAGAAATTTGAATATAATTAATTAAGTTTAATTAACTTAATTAATTTAGGAAATTTCAATTGTAAGTCTTTTATAAGACATGTATATGTTCTCCCTAACTTATATGAGTTCATGATGAGTTGTAATTAGTTAACTCAGTTTATTGAGTTAATTCCAGTTAAGTTAGTTCCAATTAGTTTTAAGAACTAATAGTGAGTAAACAATCAGTTGAGACACTAGTGACCTAATTAGTGCTACTCTAGTTAACTGAACATTTCACCATCAGAAACTCATGCGTGTTGATTATGAGAAAACCCAGTTGAGACTAGAGTGCACGGACAATGTACTATTCGTTTTAGATTTTTCTAAGTTGCACTGATAGTGCACGCAATTAGAAACTGATCCTGAGGGATTGCGCTATTTTTATAGGCTTTATCTCCCTTTAAATACAAGCTATCCTTCATAGGAATTACATATTGAAATAGAGACTCGAAGAGCTTGTGAATTGGCTAAGATTTTGCCTTGAGCTTGCTTATGAGTTGGAGATTGAATTTGTTGAGTGCTGGGATTGTTCTAGAGAGAACAAACATTGTAATTTCACCTTCATTTTTTGGATTAATACAAAACAGATAGTGGGGTTTCCAACTGTGGCTTTCCCCATATATTTATTGTGTTATGTGCCTTTGATTCTCTTTCTCTATTAATTATTGTTTGACTGATATTTATGGGCTTCCGCTTTAAAGAGTAGAAGTAGATTCTTGTCTCTTGTTTTAGTAGATTACATGAGCTTATGAAGCTACAGATTTGTCTACATATGGCTTACAAACAACTCTTACAATTTATTCATTAAAATTTAAACTTGTTATAAATGGGATTTGAATTTGAGTAGAGAGGATAATAGTTTTTCTTCCCAAATACCTAAGCTAGACATTATTGAAAAGACTTGTTATTCTATTTACAATGACCAACCTTTGTCTTATCAATTAATCATAACATACAACTTAGCTCAAAAATATAAAACTTTTAAAAATTGTAGGGAAAATTTGTGTTTTCATAGATTTGATTCTTATTTACATTGAGTAAATTAGAAATTAAAATGAAATGAAATTATTTTTTATTGTAACTAGATATCTTTTATCACCTAGTATAGAAGAAATGTAGCGATATGTTAG
>APFE030955709.1:101281-130765 GCA_000404065.3 Pinus taeda | reverse complement strand
AAATCATTATCACAACAGTTTATGCTTCATGCGCGTTGCAAATTTTACTACTTATATTGTAATTTTATATCGCATTTAAATTATAAGAATTTAATTAATCGAATCATTATCACAAACTTTTTGCTTATGCCCAATGAAAGTATTACTACTTTTATTGTAATTTTATATTGCATTTAAATTATATAAATGTAAGTAAAATATGTTGCTGCAGCAAAAATTTTTACTACATTTATAATAATTATAAAAATCAAAAGATACACAGAATTAAATATAAAGAGTAAGAGTAAATTTGAAAAACAAAATAGAAATAACATAAAGAAAAAAATTGCTATGAGTGGTCATCGAATTTATACCAGATTTATAATAATTATAAAAATCAAAAGATATACAGATTTAAATGTAAAGAGTAAGAGTGAATTTGAAAACCAAAATAGAAATAACATAATTTTATTTGCTATAAGTGGTCATCGAATTTATACTTTGAAACAAAAATTCAAGTTTCATTTGACAGTTTTAAGTCACAAGACACAAACTCGGGCTAGATTTTATAGTTTTAACAGATCTCTGTCTCCATCCATCCGACAATAGTTTTAACAATATCTACTTCCGCCAGCCAGAAAATTGGGAACAAAACTTATTTTATGTATGCATTTACATTTTACTGTACATTTGCATCCCCATTATTTCTTGTCACTGTTATTTTACATCTGTCAACTTCATAGTATTAAATTAGGATTATTTTCTAGCGCTTTTTCTATAAAACTCTTAGCGTTTATCAGGCTTTATACTTATTAATTACACTTTAATAAAAAAGCTGAAATGTTAATGAACTGCATCAACACACATAACTTCCAAGAGCAAGACGGCCAATATAATAACAAAAGTAACCATACACCCTGATCGAGGTTTGACTGTATCACCTCCCCTAGTTAGAACAACACATTATCAAACTTGGTCATTTGCAAAAATGTTATGTGTTTTGTACCACATTCAAATTTGCACTCTAAATCTAGTTAAAGTGATGAGAAGGACTAAGAGGTGAGCTAATGATGCATAGGACTCAATTGATCATGTAAGATCAATGGACATAAATGGTGGAAAAGATTAGTGGGAGTAGGAGAGGGCAGAAGTCCTTGAGCCCGGTTGAAGTGCCGCAATAAATCCTGATCGTCGATCATATTTCCAAGCAATGACATCACAAGTAACTATGGGGGTTCAGCTATTTGTAACCTGCATGTTAGTTGAATGGCCGCAGATCGTAGGTTTTCAGTGCATCTGCCATCGATTGGATATCAAGTTTTAAAGTGGTTGGAGGTTAAGTCTTAGAGTGGACTTGAAGTTTTATTGATCAAGGTTCATAATCTATATCGGCTTCGAGAAGCGGTTAAGTGGCAAGCAAGTTCCCGATGTGATGGTGCGAAAACCATTAGATCAAGAACTAGATTGACGGCGGAGATTTAATTGCATATTACATTCGGTAAAATAGTTTGGTTAGCGAGAAACCCAGTTTTGTGATATTATGATATGTCGAGGTTTACGATGCTGCAATCGATTTTGGACCGTCAGATCAGAGGGTTGACCAAACGATGGAGGTTAACTCTTGCATTTCACAGGAAAGCGATATAGTCCAACCTGACCCACGATGCCTTGGTGAGTTAAAGCCCAGATTTCAGGTAGAAGATGGCAAAGAAGAAATGAAGGTTAAACGAACAACTGATAGAGTAAAACTAGGCAGTCTTGGAATTCTAGCATCGAGAGTGAGAGGGAGTAAGAGCAGTCAACGAACTACTGGAAGTGTTGGTGGGAACGGGAGATTCATGGTTCGAAACTTGGAGAGGTGCTGTAGTAATGCCGCAAATGCTGCCAACTTGGACTCCCCACTAAGCAAGCAGATGGCCAAGGGATCATTGCTCACCAAGGCTAACAACTCCATGGGAGTTGAAGGAATGAAGGTGAGTCTGGTGGTGGATGTGTCTGTGTTTATCGGTTATGGAGGAGGTGGGTGGATTAGCGGTGGTGGCCTCTTTGGCTTCTTCTCCATAAGAGAAAAGAAACAACAATCTGCATATCATCTTCATCACTCTCATGCCATCGTTGCCAACAGGAAGAAAGGAACTTGAATCCCATTTCTTATTATTATTCTTTATGAATCAGTTGATTTGTTTTGTTGGATATACCAGACTTAAGAGAATGATTTCTGTATTTGTGAATTTGTAGCTAGAACATATCATGCCCACCATAAATATCTCTAAAATATTGTTCAACCTAACCTTATTTAACTTCCATGCTTCTGTTATGCATTACACTTAACCTCAAACTCCAGATGGGAATCAAAAGTACCAAATTATTTTATAGGAGAAAAGTATTGGAATACCTGTGAAACTTGAAGTGGAGAGTTGAGTTGTTGAGAATCCAAGTTTGCTCACAGATTCCACTCAGACACGGTCAATCCGCAAGAGAGGAGTACCACTGCACCAGAGCCGATTCCCGAATGTGCAGAAGTTGTCGAATGTGCAAAACTCGAAGACACCTTTTCTGCGACGCTGCAAGTTGCAACAATTCTCCAAATTAGCCAGCTACCAGGGTGAATAGGTAAGCCATAGGGTGAATAGGTAAATCGTAAGCACTAGCAGTAGATTGCAATTTGCAAATTGCAAGTCTCGTCGGATTAAATTTCAACGGCGGATTGTAGCTGGATAATTAATGATAAGTATTAGGTAGTACACAATGGGACGGTGAAGCATTTAAATGCCTTTAGTTTAAACTGCGTTGTGTACTACCACTGGTCCTAGACTCCTAAGAAATAAGGTATCCTAAATTTTTACGTTTCACTTGTTGAAATAGACGTCGTTTTGACAGTTTGCAGGGGTGTATCACACATCAAATTTGACATGGAATTTTTTTCTGCTCCTATTAGATACATTCTTCAACCAAAAATATGTCCCACAGGACGTCAAATTCCAGGTCTGGATCAGGGCATCATAATCTAGAGCCAATCTATTAATAATCATTGAAGGAGGGCTATTGTCCTGTCTATATGCGAGTAAATGAATGCTATACTTTTATAAAGTTTCTTTAAGACACGACGGATTGAATTTGAAAAGGATCCACTTGGATCCATCATGGTAAGCAAATTCTAAGGGTATAGGTTGATTATCAGAGAGCCCTCTAGACGGCACCATTGATCTAAAAGAAAATTTTGATTTAAACAGTGTTTTTGATGCTAAAAGTATGTCAAACCCTTTGGATATCTAGCTTCCCCCTAAGCAGTTATTCATCCAAGTGGGGGAGATCTTAATTGGTTCAAGATCCATAAGATGTTTTTAAATTAGTAGATAAAAAAAAAATGGTGCAAAGGGTCCAACCAGGGACTAGGCCCCCAAACTTCCCAAACGCCCAAAGTAAAATTTATATTGCTACTTAGGATAATATGTTGGTCTGCCAAAGCTCTTGTAGCAACCAAATCTTCCTAATATGTCTCTTTATTACTATAGGGACCAGATACATATAAGGAAGAACATAATATTTGAAATATATCTTAACCATAATGGCAGATAGGAAAGATGAAGATGATATCGGCTTGACATCTAAGCCTTATGCTAAAATTAATCCCCCTAAGAAACCCTCTAATTCCACATGAGTTAAAGACCAATTTTTTCACATCATTTTTTATTTTATTTTGAAGCCTAGAGTAGATAGTCTCCTGAAACATTATGGTGTCGGCTTTAGTGCATTCCGACAATCTTTTGAGGGAAATTCTTTTGTAGGTACCTCAATGCCCCTCACATTTCATTAGAGGAAATTTTAGCCTAAAAGTGGCCTCCTAAGGAAAAATAATAAAATAATAGTTATCACTTTTGGAGAGAAAATAAAAGAAAATATTTTTTATTGTATTTTTGGCTTATCTCCTTATAGGTTTACTCAAATTTCAACTGTAAGTACTCGTTGAATGTGGAATTAAAGTCCACATCTAACAAGTACTCATTATGAATACTTCTAAGAAGACTCACATTGATAAAAATTGAAGATATATTAAAATGTGTTCAAATTAAAATTATGAAAATTTTAATTCTTTAAAAAAAATTAAATAATAAAAAATATTGTTTCTAAACAAAACAAAAAATTCAAAAAATAGATAAAATTACAACTCCAACTTCAACTCCAAAACCACCAACACTACCCTGTAAAATTACATCAGGAACAAAACCTATAGAATGACACAAAGATAAGCTAAAGGGACTCAATTGTGGCTCAAATAAGCTTAGGACCATAGCAACATTACTAGAAACTCCCTCAACCCCCACCAAAATGAACATAAAGACCCCCACTATAGGGATCATAGAGCTAGCTCAGTCAACCAGGGGTTAAGGTAGGCATAGTTCCCTCTGGTCGACTCCCTTAGTCCCGTAACAAAGCAACAAAACCCCAATAACCCAATATTGATAGACAAATAGAATTTACAGTAGTACCAACCGGAATTCAACACTTACAGAGACTTACTTTACAACCATACACCCTAAAAATTATAAGACTATACCAGGGGATAAAGCCACAAATCCATACCTTGCTCTAAGCATGACAATTCTAGGTCAAGTTCTGAAATCACTCCAACGCACTGATGACATACATAGGCGACATGATCAACTATCCTTCCATATATCCTAGGCAACAACTCCAAATGTCATGATCCCACTGAGCTTCCACTAAATCAATATTTCTTTATTCCTATCACACTAGATTCCACATATATCACCCAAAGCAGCCTCTCTTAGAGCGAGTAAATTATAATGCCATTGCACTTTAGCTTCTTACATGGCTAAGGAAAGCGAAATTTGAACCCTCCCCACTCCCACACACCCCATGTCATCCCATACTTGATTTACCACACGTGACCAACATAAGAACTTCATAGTAGACATCTACACAACAAATATATCCAATGCCTCATCCATTAAGTATACCTTAATGCACCATAACCTCAGCATAATCCCTCACATGGATTTGCATGTTTATAGGGTGCCATACCACCTCTCTTAATTGACAAGAAGGTCAGAGGTAGTAGGAACTCTCCCAAATCGCCATATTCCCTTGTTCTTACACCTAATCAGGGAATATATAATTAAAAAATATAAAAATAAAACTTTAAAAGAATAAAAAAATTGGTTTAAAATATATATATATATATATATATATATATATATATATATATATAACAAAAATAATTAAAAATAAAATATAAAAGACATAAAAAATAAAAATAGAAGAATGAATTATTTTGTTGTGGCTTGTTGTGTATAGGGAGCTTGGGCTATCCAGTGGACTACTAGGTTAGCCTCATAGGTAAAGGGTCATTGTCGGGCTACGGGCATTACCATCCCCACACATAATAAACATGGCATAGACTAAACTAAACACCAACACAATCCTGTATATGAAGCAGCAGACTACTTAACTAAATACCAACACAATCCTATGGATAAAGCAATGATGTCAGGTATCACCATCCCCATACACAAGAAAACAAGTTATTTTTTAATGTTTATGTTAATTTCTTAATTAGATTTTATTTAAATTTATTTATTTCTATATAATGTTTTAAACATTTAAATTTATTTCTTTTATTTCTTATATATATAATTTCTTAAATTGTTTTTTAATGTTTTATTAGTTTTTGTATATAGTTTACATTATTTATTAGTTTTTCGATTTCATATTAAAGTAAAAAATATATTATTATAATAATAAAATTTATAATTTTTTTGAAATTTTAAAATATAATACATCTAAAAACAACATTGGTAAATTAAATTTATTAGATTTTGATTTTATTTATTAGAAAAAATGACATTAAAATTATTAGAAATTGAAGTTAAATATTACAAATTAAATTTTGAATGTTCGTTTATGCGTATCATTTTCAAGGCAATTGTATAGAAGATGTATGGTGTTGAGAAATGACAACAAGCAATTCCAAATTAATTTGTTCTTGAATTAAAATAGAATTATTTTCTCATAGCAATTTGAAAATAATTAATTAAGTTTAATTAATCTAATTAATTTAGGAAATTCGAATTGTAAGTCTTTTAGAAGATATGTATATGTTCTCCCTAACCTATAGGAGTTCAAGATGAGTTATGAATTAGCTGTAATTAGTTAACTCAATTTATTGAGTTAAGTCTACTTAAATTTGTTCCACTCAGTTTTAGGAACTAACAGTGAGCAAAAAGTCAGTTGGAACACTAGTGACCTAATTAGTGCTACTCTAGTTAACTGAAAATTTCACCATCAAAAACTCATGCATGTTGATTCTGAGAATACCAAGATGAGAATAGAGTGCAGGGACAATGTACTATTTGTTTTAGATTTTTTTGAGTTGCACTGATAGTGCATGCAATCAAGAATAGATCCTTGAGGGATTACACTATTTTTAGAGGATTTATTTCCCTTTAAATACAAGCTATCCTTCATAGGAACTACATATTGGAATAGAGACCTAGAGAGCTTGTGAATTGGCTAAGATTTGGCCTTGAGCTTGCTTATGAGTTAGAGATTGAATTTACTAAGTGCTGAGATTGTTCTAGAGAGAACAAGCATTGTAATTTCATCTTGATTTTCCAGATAAACACAAAACATATAGTGGGGTTTTGAGTTGTGGCTTTCCACAAATATTTATTGTGTTATATGCTTTTGATTCTCTTCCTCTATTGATTGTTTTTTGCTCGATGTTTATAGGCTTTCGTTATAAAGAGTAGAAGTAGATTCTTGTCTCTTGTTTTAGTAGATTACATGAGCTTGTGAATTTACAGGTTTTTCTACATGGTATCAAAGCAAGTTTGGTTTTTGGGCCGAGAGTGTGAAACAAATTGCACATTTGGATTCCTTGGGAAAAGATACCCAAATTCAAAAAAGAAATCGGCCGAATTGGAGTTCAGATGAGGGAGATATCGATGATTTAGGTAAGATTTCTAAAGGAGATTTTGAAGTTTTGAGTTTCTGAGTTACAGGTGAAAGTCGAATTTGCATACATCCTTCAATATTGGCAGATGGCATTCCATGGGTTGAGGATTGAGTATGCCTTGGAAGGCACATGAATTTTATAGCCTAGAGGGACAGGATGGAGGTTGTGCTAGAAGATAATGGCCTGAAGCAATTCATTGATCAAGAAGTCCCCAAGCCAACAACTACGGATGCACAGAACTTGTCTAAATGGAAGAAGTGTGTTGTGAAGGCAATCCAGATAATCCTTGAGGGAGTTCGAGACCACATTGTCTCGTGTCTCCATGGCAAGGAAATTTTGCATGCTATGTGGAAAACATTGACAGACTTGTACCGGAATAATAGTGATCAAAGGAACTTGGCACTGAAGAATAAACTTCGTAAAATCAAGATGGAGAAAGGCGAGACGATTCCAAAGTACTTGACCAAGTTCACTCTATGTCGGGATGAACTTGGAAGTATTGGAATCACAGCTCTCACGGACGATATGGTGAGCCTTGCTCTTCTTGGACTCCCAAAGAGTTGGCATAGTTATCAGGGCTCTGTCGATGGTCGGGAGAAGCTACTAGATTCAGAACGACTATGGTCAGATTTGATGTAGGATGAGATCAAGACGAACACTAAGGATGGCTCTTCATCAAAGACTGATGATGAAGAGAAATGTGCCTTAGTGATTAAGGCAAGGAAGGGGAAAGGTAAAATTTCTCATTCCAAATCAGATTCTTATCATGAAGGTAAGAACAACGACATGAAGAAAGTTAAATGCTTTCATTGTCAAAAGATGGGTCACTTTGCTACAAATTCTCCATTGAAGAATTCCAAGGAGAAGTCCTCAAGAAGAGCAGCGGGTAAGGCTTTGGCCTCCCAATTCAAATTGGACTTTTCCCTCATTGCATGCATGGTGTAATCAATGATGGGGAACGTCTGGTACTTAGACAGTGGAGCTTCGTTCCACATGACTGGTGATAAAGAGTTATTCAGTGAACTGAAGGAGAAAGATCTCAATATGCATATCGAGATGGGTGATGATGGTAAGTATAGTGTTACTAGTGTGAGCACTATTACTTTTTAGAGGGAGCACGTAGCTCCACTCACCTTGAATAATTTTATGCATGTACCCAGACTGACGAAGAACTTGGTATTCGTTTCCATGCTTGAGGATACAGGCTATGATGTCATCTTTTCGAAAGGAAAGGCATTCCTTCAACACATAGCCATGGGTCAAGTAAAGAAGATAGGGATTCGAGTTCAGAATCTTTATAAGATAGAGGTAGAGGATTGTGATTCTTTGAGTTCAAAAACAAAAATGTGTTGAGCTGAGACTTCTGCGAGTTGTGGCATAGGCGATTGGGCCACTTGCATCATGGGGCTTTAAAGATATTGAAGAAAATCTCTACCGGTCTTCCCAAAGGTACGCTTGATCAAGTTGATACATGCAAGGGTTGTACTATGTGAAAATACACCAAATCTTGCTTCGGAGATAGAGACAGTCAAGCACAGTATATTCTGGAGAGAGTCTATTCAAATGTGTGTGGACCATTCTCGACAGTATCCACCACTAGACATAGTTATTATGTTATATTTGTAGATGACTATTCTCATAAATGTTGGATATTTTTCATGCAGAGAAAGGATTAGACATTCACAAAGTTTTGTGAATTCAAAGCATTGGTCGAGAGAGAGTTAGGTAAGAAGGTTAAAGATCTACGGAGTGATAATGGTGGAGAGTATGTCTCAAATGAGTTTAAGAACTTCGATGCAGTGGAAGGGATTAAACGAGAGTTGACAACACCTCATAACCCTCAACAAAATGGGGTTGCCGAGAGGGAACAAGAGCATAATAGGGGCAATAAGAGCAATGTTGCATGATCAAGCCCTACCACAACACTTGTGGGATGAGTCATGCAACAAAACAGTTTATGTTCAAAATTGAAGCCCACATTGGATCCTTGAGAGTAAAACACCAGAGGAAGCTTATTTCGGTAAGAGGCCAGACGTTGGTCAATTCAAGATTTTTGGGTCATCAGCTTATTTCCATGTGACCAAAGATGCACGGAAGAAGATTGAGCCAACAATAGAGTTAGAGATATTTGTGGGGTACACTGATACTCCCCATAACTATCAAGTGTACATGTCGACCAGTTAGATGACAGTGGTTTACAGGGATGTCAAGTTTGATGAGGAGAAGGCCATGTGAGTATCCCCTGAGAGGGAGCTTGAGCTACATGCAAAGGAGGAAATCTTCGTTCCTAAGGTTGAGGAGTCTTATATTGATGTGGAGTAGCCACATGCAAAGGTTCAAATAGTGGAGAAATTTACTCAGGCAGAGCCTTCTAGAGAGGGAAGAAAGTGCACTAGAGAGACTGACAGATTGTTGGATGATGCACAGGAGAATGTGGGAGCACCCTCTTCTCAGCACAGATAGAGAAGGTCACTAGAGAGGCACACTGGATACATGGCACTGATGGGTGCATGTGTTGTGACAGAGCCATATTCCTTTCAGGAAGTAGTGCAACAGCTAGTTTGGGTTGATGTGATGGTGGAGGAGTATGACTCCATAGTTCGAAACAATGTTTGGGATGTGGTCCTGAGACTGGAGGACAAGTCAGTTTTGAGCTCCCGTTTGCTTTACAAGGTAAAGAAATATGCAAATGGTAGTGTGGAGAAGTAAAAGGCCAGATTTGTGGCCTGTGGCTTTTCACAAGTAGAGGGGTTTGACTATGATGAGACCCTTGCTCCTATTGCAAGGTACTCATCAATCATATCTATTTTGGCACTATCAGCATAGATGGGTTGGAAGATCCATCAGATGGATGTGAAGACTACCTTCCTCAATGGCATGATTGAGGAAGAGGTGTACATAGAGTGGCCCGAAGGTTTTGAAACTTTGGACCGTGAATTGTATGTGTGCCAACTCAGGAGAGTGTTGTATGAGGTAAAGAGAACACCTCGTGCTTGGTACACGAGGATAGATAGCTACTTCACTAGGTTGGGCTTCACAAAGAGTGAATCGGAGCGAATCTGTATCACATAGTGGTGGAAGGTAAGTTGTTGATCATTTTACTTTATGTAGATGATATCATACTATCAGGTGATGAGAAGCTCATCAAATCTTGCAAGGAGGACTTGCAAGAGAGTTTGAGATGAAGGACATGGGGCTCATGCATTACTTTCTTTGCATGGAGGTATGGCAGGGAGATGGGAAGTTGTTTGTTTCTCAAGAAAAGTATGCCAATGAGATACTCAAGAGATTCCTCATGGAAAAAAGTAAACCCATGGAAACTCCTCTAGCTAGTAGCTGGAGGAAGGAGGATGCTACTTCAGGGGAAGTAGTGGAAGCTACTATTTACAGGCAGCTTATGGGTTCACTCAAGTATTTGGTGAACACACGACCAGATATGTGTTATGCAGTTAACCAATTATTCAAGCGATAGTTAGACCTACCAAACTGTATTGGAAGGTGGAAAAACATGTATTGAGATACCTCAGACGTGCTACTCAATTTGGGTTATGGTACAGAAGAATAGAGGGAGTGAAACTTCAAGGCTTTACTGATGCAGATTGAGTAGGGAGTTCCTTCGACAAGAAGAGCACATCAGGAGGGATCTTTAATATTGGGTCAATGGCATTTCTTGGTACAACAGGAAATCGAGATTGGTTGCACTGAGTTCGGTAGAGGCAAAGTACATGGATGTAGGTCAAGCAGCATGTGAGTCTATTTGGATAAGGAAGATCCTAATTGGTTTGTTTGGGCAGCAAATGGATTCGACAGTGATTTATCGTGATAATCAAAGTTGTATCAAACTCTCTGAAAATATAGTTTTTCATGATCAGTCCAAGCATATAGATATTTGGTATCATCATCTCAAAGATTGTGTATTGAGGTGGATCATATTGTTAGATTGCATTCCCACGTAGAAGCAAGATGCTTATATATTAGCAAAGGCATTGTGAAGATGTAAATTCGAGTTTCACAGAGACAGGATCGAGGTAGTGGATAATCCCTTTCTTGTTGAGAGGGAGTGTTGAGAAATGGAAACACGAAATTCCAGTTTAATTTTCCTTGAATTAAACTGTGAATTAAATAGAATTATTTTCTCATAGCAATTTGAAAATAATTAATTAAGTTTAATTAACTGAATTAATTTAGGAAATTTGAATTGTAAGTCTTTTAGAAGACATGTATATATTCTCCCTAACTTATAGGAGTTCATGATGAGTTGTAATTAGTTAACTCAGTTTATTGAGTTAAGTCCAATTAAATTAGTTCCAATTAGTTTTAAGAAGTAATAGTAAGTAAACAATCACTTGGGACACTAGTGACCTAATTAGTGCTACTCTACTTAATTGAACATTTCACCATCACAAACTCATGCATGTTGATTATGAGAAAGACCCAGTTGAGACTAGAGTGTAGGGACAATGTACTATTCGTTTTAGATTTTTCTGAGTTTCACTGATAGTGCATGCAATTAGAAACTGATCCTTGAGGGATTGCGCTATTTTTATAAGCTTTATTTCCCTTTAAATACAAGCTATCCTTCATAGGAATTACATATTGAAATAGAGACTTGAAGAGCTTATGAATTGGCTAAGATTTTGCCTTGAGCTTGCTTATGAGTTGGAGATTGAATTTGTTGAGTGCTGGGATTGTTCTAGAGAGAACAAACATTGTAATTTCATCTTGATTTTTTGGATTAATACAAAACAGATGGTGGGGTTTCCAAATGTGGCTTTCCCCATATATTTATTGTGTTATGTGCCTTTGATTCTCTTTCTCTATTAATTATTGTTTGCTCTATATTTATGGGCTTCCGTTGTAAAGAGTAGAAGTAGATTCTTGTCTCTTGTTTTAGTAGATTACATGAGCTTATGAGTCTACAGATTTTTCTACATATGGATTACAAACAACTCTTACAATTTATTCATTAAAATTTAAACTTGTTATAAGTGGGATTTGAATTTGAGTAGAGAGGATAATAGTTTTTCTTCCCAAATACCTAAGCTAGACATTATTGAAAAGACTTAGAATAATTCTATTTACAATGACCAACCTTTATCTTATCAATTAATCATAACATACAACTTAGCTCAAAAATATAAAACTTTTAAAAATTGTAGAGAAAATTTGTGTTTTCATAGATTTGATTTTTATTTACATTGAGTAAATTCAAAATTAAAATGAAATGAAATTAATTTTTATTGTAACTAGATATCTTTTAATCACTTAGTATAGAGGAAATGTAGCGATATGTTAGATAGAATATTAAATAAGAATAATAGTAATAAAACATTATATAACTAAAATTAAATAAGGTAAAAAAAAAAAAAAACAATTAAAATGAAAATATAGATAATTCAATTTATTTTGTTAATTATTACTCTTTTAATTAAAAATATAAATATTTTTTAATATTTATATCACGTTAAAATAAATTTTAAAAGAGAAACATTCATATTTATAACGATGATATTTTAAATTTTTAAATCAAATCGTTATCACAACAGTTTATGCTTTATGCGCGTTGCAAATTTTACTACTTTTATTGTAATTTTATATCGCATTTAAATTATAAGAATTTAATTAATCGAATCATTATCACAAACTTTTTGCTCATGCCCAATGAAAGTATTAATACTTTTATTGTAATTTTATATTGCGTTTAAATTATATAAATTTAAGTAAAATATGTTGCTGCAGCAAAAATTATTACTACATTTATAATAATTATAAAAATCAAAAGATACACAGAATTAAATATAAAGAGTAAGAGTAAAATTGAAAAACAAAATAGAAATAACATTAAAAAAAAATTGCTATGAGTGGTCATCGAATTTATTCCAGATTTATAATAATTATAAAAATCAAAAGATATACAGATTTAAATATTAAGAGTAAGAGTGAATTTGAAAACCAAAATAGAAATAACATAAGTTTATTTGCTATAAGTGATCATCGAATTTATACTTTGAAACAAAAATTCAGGTTTCATTTGACAGTTTTAAGTCCCAAGTCACAAACTCGGGCTAGATTTTGTAGTTTTAACAGATCTCTGACTTCATCGCACAGAAAGTCACCTGAAATTTTATAGTTTTAACAGATCTCTGTCTCCATCCATCCGACAATAGTTAACAATCTCTACTTCCGCCAGCCAGAAAATTGGGAACAAAACTTATTTCATGTATGCATTTACATTTTACAAACAAAATGAAGAAAATAAAATTAGTGTACATTTGCATCCCCATTATTTCTTGTCACTGTTATTTTCCATCTGTCAACTTCATAGTATTAAATTAGGATTATTTTGTAGCGCTTCCTCTATAAATCTCTTAGCGTTTATCAGGCTTTATACTTATCAATTATACTTTAATAAAAAAGCTGAAATGTTAATGAGCTGCATAAACACACATAACTTCCAAGAGCAAGACGGCCAATATAATAACAAAAGTAACAATACACACTGATCGAGGTTTGACTGTATCACCTCCCCTAGTTAGAACAACACATTATCAAACTTGGTCATTTGCAATAATGTTATGTGTTTTTGTACCACATTCAAATTTGCACTCTAAATCTGGTTAAAGGCTATATTGCCGCTCTTCAGTTAGAAGAAAACATTCTCGGCTTTGGTAATGTGCAATAAAGCTCCCTGTTCTACATGCTACATTTAAACATGCACTCTAAATCTTACTTTCACAAACACCTAAACCAAGGTATCTCTCATAACTAAAGTAAGGAAACTCCATTGATCAGCAGATTCATTTATATATAACCATCCCGAATAATATGAAATCATCCCCGAATAAAGTGTTTGTATGGAACTCCCTTGGCATCTTACAACACAATTCATTAGTAAAGTGATCAAATCATAATATATGGATCCAATGTGTTTAAGCATGCACATATGCAAGGAAAAAGCTTTCCTCTAAAATCCCAACCTTCTGATTTTGGGCAAATAAAGATCGCAGAGTAATCCAAATGGGTGTTATTATTTGTTTGTTAACTATGATGGAATCCAATGTAGTCTGGATCCAACTCGGTTTTCAGTAACATATGCCATTCACTAGTAATTTGTTGTTGCAGCAAAATAAGAGATTTAATGCCACGTAAGCACCAATAAATGATAAATTGCAGTTATTCCTCGGGGCAGAGATCCATGATCACATACTGTCAAGAGTGAATTGCATCACCCCAGTTCTTAAAAAAAAGTCCGGGCCAAGAACCCCAGTGAGGGATTACGGCATACTTCCAACAAAACCACAAAGGTTTGTTAGCAAAGCTAGTAGAAGAAGAAAAAAAATCATATAAATGCTAAACACAATATCATTTTAGCCAAAAATACAAGATATGAAGAAAGGTGGGTTACCTACGTGGAACCTCCATGAGGAATTCCTGGTAGCACTGAGAGAACTGAAAGACCAGTATGAGTAGCTCTCGTTCCACACTTAAAACCCAGGTAGAAGAGACTGGAAAGTAAATATTGTGATTTGGACCAGATTTCTTACAACAGAGATAGACCTTAATGGAGACTTACACCATAAAAGAGGTAAATAATACTTTGTACTGATAATGGAGAGAGAAGTTTATGGTTAACTTCGTAGGTAAAATAAGAAAAGATAATTATATTTATTTACGATTATTGACGAAAAAGTAAGTAAAAGAAAAAAACTGGAAAAATCAAACAACCTCTTATAAAGAATACAATTATAGAATAAAATACAATGCATAAGCATAAAAAATACAATACATGAACTGGCCTGGCAGAAAAGATCCAAACGCTAACAAGTCTAAAAATCAGACCCAGACAGAAAAGAAAATCCACAAAGCTTAAACCGTCAGTTCAATTCTCTATAACCCTTCCTTCCACAGGCGGAAAAGAAAGTCGAAAAGCCAACGATGTCAACACACATGGTTAATGTAGGGGTCAGAGATTGAATTAAATCGGAGGTAAATATGGTTAGAAAAGGTAATTTACCTCTAGAAAATGATAACCCTTGTTGTGAAACTAGTTATCTATGGAATTGCTTATACGTTTTCCCATACTCGGAATCTGCACAAAGAAAAAGAAAAAGAAATATATTATGTGTTAGAAATTAATGGAGAATAGGTTACTTAGTTATGATTTCCTCGTTATTTGACATTCAGTTTCTATTAATTAGGAATCTGTTTTCTGCCTATGTATCTATTTAATTCCTGATGATTAATGAATAAGCGAAGCGAATGCATTTGCTGAAGGGAGCTCCTGGTGATCTGCACCTGTGAGCTCCTGTGTGTTTGTCCAAGCTTCTGTCTTCTACATTTCTTATCATGGTATCACAACCATCCAGAAACCCGACTGCTTTCTGAGATATCTTTCTTGTCTCGGCCTGTTCTGGAGCCCTGTATCCGGCAGCTCTTGATGCAGCAGGACCAAAGTCTGAGATACAAGCATTTCCACTCTTATCTAACAAAACATTAGAAGACTTGATATTCCCATGGGCCAGCTTGGGAGATTTACACGAGTGGTGAATGAAGGTCAAACCACAGACTGCACCCAACCCGATTTTCATTCTAGTTGTCCAGTCAAGCGAACCACGATGCCACAGATTTTCATTGTATTGGAGCCCTCCTGCCGGGGCATTCTTGCTTGAATTTGGCAGATCTCCCAAGATCCATTGTTCCAGGAAACACTGCTCATCTGGAAAAGAGCCCGCAAAGCGACCTGCATCTTCTATACACAGATTTGCTTTAGCAATAGAATACTCAGACAACCCAAGATATGATTCCAGAGCAGACAACTGTTTGTCAAACTGTCCGGCGCCATCCTCTGTTTTGTAACAATCGTCTGTCCCACCATCGACCTCAATAGGGGTGTCCACAGGTTTGGCCTTAACAACATCATCGACCAGTTTAATGTCCACATAGGCAGACTCATTTCCGTCTTCACATATAGAAGAAACTTCTGGGGTATTTATTTCTTGAGCCAACTTGTAGAGTCCGTCTTCATTTGCAGACTTATTTGACATCATCAAGGCTTGCTGAGGCGTACTTTTCACATCCAACTTGTAGAGTCCTCCTATGCGAATACCTGTAGCAATGGGATTTATCTGATGTGTGGTATGTTCCTGGCATTAAGAAGAATCTGATTTCTGTGTCCAGGATTACAGATCAGGATCTCAAGGTAGAATTTTTTAAATCTTATTGCATTATTAAAGATTTGTTGGATCAGATGAAGCCCATTGCTACAGGTATTCGCATAGGAGGACCCTACAAGTTGGATGTGAAAAGTACGCCTTAGCAAGCCTTGATGACGTCAAATAAGTCTGCAAATGAAGACAGACTCTACAAGTTGGCTCAAGAAATAAATACCCCAGAAGTTTCTTCTATATGTGAAGACGGAAATGAGTCTACCTTTGTGGACATTAAGCCGGTCGATGATGTTGTTAAGGCCAAACCTGTGGACACCCTTATTGAGGTCGATGGTGGGACAGACGATTGTTACAAAACAGAGGATGGCGCTAGACAGTTTGACAAACAGTTGTCTGCTCTGGAATCATATCTTGGGTTGTCTGAGTATTCTATTGCTAAAGCAAATCTGTGTATAAAAGATGCAGGTCGCTTTGCGGGCTCTTTTCCAGATGAGCAGTGTTTCCTGGAACAATGGATCTTGGGAGATCTGCCAAATTCAGGCAAGAATGCCCCGGCAGGAGGGCTCCAATACAATGAAAATCTGTGGCATCGTGGTCTGCTTGACTCGACAACTAGAATGAAAATAGCGTTGGGTGCAGTCCGTGGTTTGACCTTCATTCACCACTCGTGTAAATCTCCCAAGCTAGCCCATGGGAATATCAAGTCTTCCAATGTTTTGTTAGATAAGAGTGGAAATGCTTGTATCTCAGACTTTGGTCCTGCTGCATCAAGAGCTGCCGGATACAGGGCTCTAGAACAGGCCGAGACAAGAAAGATATCTCTATAAGCAGTCGGGTTTCTAGATGGTTGTGAGGAGCACATAATGATCAGTGGTCATCCAGACACTGATGATGCAGCACCTTATGAAATTCCTGATGAAGAAGCAGTAGCAATGATTGAAGAATCCCCTACAAATGTAGCAATGCTCTCAAGTCCTGGTGCTGATGGCTGTGGTCATGGTGCTTCTTCTTGGAGCATGGATTGCTCTACTATAGTGAAAGTCAGAATAATACATATAAGCTCTGCTATTTTGGCAGCAGAAAGTCCTTTCTTTTACAATTTTTTTTCAAATGGCATGCAGGAGTCCGAACAACGAGATGTCACTCTACGTATAAGTGTCTCAGAAGAAGCGGCTCTAATGGAGCTAGTGAACTTCATGTACAGTGGAACAGTAACAACAAATACTGCTTCTGCATTGCTCGATGTATTAATGGTTGCAGATAAATTTGAGGTGGCTTCTTGTATGCATCATTGCAGCAGGTTGTTAAGGAATTTGTGTATGACACCAGAATCTGCATTACTGTATCTGGAACTTTCATCTAGTGTTCTCATGGCAGATGCAGTTCAACCGCTAACTAATGCAGCTAGAAGTGCGTCTGATATTGTGCTTACTGAGCCAGGGCTGAGTGTCATTATTAGTGAATGTTTTAATAAGAAGGACACATGAACTACAATTCACTAAGCCACTAGGAAGACTGAAGTTTGATTTGTTAGGTGTGTTTAAAAATCCCTTTCTCCATTAAGGGGGGATGTTAGAAATTAATGGAGAATAGGTTACTTAGTTATGATTTCCTCTTTATTTGACATTCAGTTCCTATTAATTAGGAATCTGTTTTCTGCCTATGTATCTATTTAATTCCTGATGATTAATGAATAAGCGAAGCGAATGCATTCGCTGGAGGGAGCTCCTGTTGATCTGCACATGTGAGCTCCTGTGTGTTTGTCCAAACTTCTGTCTTCTGCATTTCTTATCATTATGTGGGTTGGAAATAATAATTACTCCAGTATACAGTGCAGTTCAGATTTAGAGTTATACGTTTTCCCAAACTCAGAATCTGCACAAAGGAAAAAAATATATCGTGGGTTGGAAATAATAATTACTCCAGTATAGAGTGCAGTTTAGATTTAGAGTTTAAGTTAGTCTCAGTTGAGTTGAATCAGTGTGAGTTAAGTTGAGTCTAATATTAGTAGTTTGAGTTCCTTCTATATTTGGAATTTGGAGACGTTTATTTTTAAATCAAAATGTTATGGAATATGGAAAAAAAATTTAGAATAGTTTTGTGAGTGTTCTAAAAACTCTATCTTTATTACTTTTTATTTAAAGAGAAGATTTTAAATGGATTTTATTAGAAAGATCTTGTTAAAAAGAGTTTATTACAAAGGGTTTTGTTGAAAAGGTTTTTTTGGAAAGATTTCATATTAAGGCTTTTAGAATTGAAAAAAGTTCATGGTATAAAAGGGTTTTTTTTAGCACATTTTATTGGAAAGATAGTTTAAGATTTTGTAAATATTTATTGGTTTACAAGAAAAATTATGGTTTGTCAAGAATGATAGTGTTCTTTTATTTCATTCAATAAACAATGGATGAAATTGTTCTTTGCAAAGTTAAAAAAAAACTAAAACTTCCAAGAAAGGGTGGAAAATCTTGGAAGAAGATTTTGATGCAAGGGGGATTGGCAGGCAGCAACAAGGGTATGTCACAATAGAGAAGCCAGCCCCAGATCTCACAGATCTCAAAGTATATGAGAAAGACTTTGAAATGACAACAGAGCTTGGAGAATTCCACTCAAAAGTGGATGATGGTTCTTAAGACCATAAAATTGAAACCCATTATTCAAACATGCATATGAATGAAGAAGATGCAACAAAGATTACACATAGAGAAATAGAAGCTTATGTATGTGAAGCAGAGAAAGAGCATATAAATGCTCAATGACTCCACTATAACCTAGATGGAGAAGATAATGGTGAATCTCACTGTGACTAAACACATGTGGATGATGACTGCAAAGTGAGAATTGAATTTGTGAATCCAGGCCCAACTAATGGATTTGGTGAAGTTAAAATTGTTTATGAGCACATGCATGCTCAGATATCCCACAATAGAGTGGATGAAAATTATGTTGATGTTCAATTTGATGAAGAACCATTAATTGGTGATGAGTGGTTTCACATGATGCAATAGAAAGCTCTTATTGATATGTTGTTATTTGGTGAGAAAATTCCACTTGCGTTTGGAAGCTAAGTGGAAGAAAACATGTTTGCAGCAGCAAAGGTTTGTGAAGAAGCATAGAACACAGAGAAGAAAGAGGTAAAGCAAGAAGCTCTCACTGAAGACCATAATGAAGATGTTCTGAACATTGAATTTGAATGTGGAGGTAAACATGATAGTAGTCCAACTGAAAGAGAAGATGAAGACAAATATTGCAGGGAAAAAACAATAATACTTGATGATGAAAGTGAAAAGAATGATATGGATGTTTTTGAAAACAAATATGAATGCATTGAAACAATTATTTAGCAATGAAGTCAAGAAGAAATTAGATTTTGCTATTAACAAATAGGGCAGAAAGAAAGTCAGGTATATGAAGCACAAGACCCAGAGCAAAGAAGACAGTTTGAAGATGTAGAGAAATATAGAGCCTATAACAAGAAAGCACAACTAAGCATGAAAAAATTTGGAAGATAGCAAATAAAGAAATATAGAGCCTACAGCAAGAAAACACAGTTTCGAAGATATAGAATCTAGAAGCACAAAAAAAAATGTAAAACTTCTATAATTTTAAAACTTATTTATTTTGAATTAAAAACCACACTTACCATTTCATTTCAAAACTTTTATTCTTACAAATTTTAAGTCTAAAATACTTATATATTTTGAAAACTTATTTATCTATCGTAATAAATATAACAATATTTAAAAAATAGGTAAAAACCCAAAAAAATAGGTGATTTTTTTAAATTAACACCATATTACAAACTAACACACCGCCACATATTCTTTAAACGTCAAAGATTCTTCACTTTCCTATTTTCTATGTTTTTTAAGCTTTAAAGTAAAAATGAAATCCTGAACTGGTAAACTCTCCGATTCCACTATGATTTTCTAAGTTTTAAAATAAAATTGGAAAATGGTAAACTTTCAGATTTTTTTTCGGATAGACCCATCCCACTACCATCTATTTGTGTGGATATTGCCATTATCTTCCTATGTTTATGAATAAATTAGCATAGACGCATCCCACTACCATCTCTTTGTGTGGATATTGCCATTACCTTCCTATGGTTATGAATAAATAATCCGTCCAGATAAACTGCTAAGATTATGAGAGTAATATTTCATCCTTGTGTAGATAGATTAGCATATTTCATCAATTAACCATCTATCCCCAAACGGGATCGAATTTCAACAAATAATATGGTATTCGTATTGAATCGGCGAATTTTCGTATTTTTTTGGCCCGATTCAACCAAACTTGGTGAATCGGCGAATTTTCGTAGTTTCTTTGGCCCGATTCAGCCAAACTTGGCAACCATGGGTTGAAGTTGATTTTTCTCATTTACCCAGTCTATTACAAACGGTGATTCCTAATGGAGCTGAATATTCTGGAGATCTCTTTCAGTGGCTAGCCTTAGTAATACCAACCGTAAATTTATTTCAACCCAATTGGATTTTACTGGATCCTCCGAAACCCTAAAATGGCACAAAAAAATCTTATAGGGAACAAAATGCACGCTTTTGAGAGGACCAAACCACAGAAATAGACAGTCACATAAGGCTATAGGAAAAGTTCGTTCAGAAATCAGGTATTCGGGCACCCAGATTTTGGCGTCGTAAAAGCATCTCAGGTATTCGAACACCAGATATCAATGGTTTTCGAATTCTCTGGAAGTGATCTAAATGTAGATGAGGACGTATTGGATCAAGGTTTTGGGATTTTGGTCCAATAAGTTGACGGGTGCGAAAGAGGAAAACAAGGTTGGTTGAGTGCAGGTTCAGACCTTTCCCATGCACCTCAACTGGTGAGAAAATATTCCAAAATCCATACCAATAAATTCTCTGGCATAGTCATCTGGAGGACGTATTGGATCAAGGTTTTGGGATTTTGGTCCGACAAGTTGACGGTTGCGAAAGAGGAAAACAAGGTTGCTGGAGGACGTATTGGATCAAGGTTTTGGGATTTTGGTTCAACAAGTTGACGGGTGCGAAAGAGGAAAACAAGGTTGCTTGAGTGCAGATTCAGCTTTCCCATGCACCTCAACCGGTGAGAAAATATTCCAAAATCCATACCAATCAATTCTGCGGCATAGTCATGACACTGTAGGCATGTCAAAATCAAATTCCAGTTTAGTTTAGTTTATGCATGGCATATTATAAAGAAGTTTTTACATTAGGTGATAAAGAGTTTTTTAGATTTTTTATTTTTTAATGTAATTTTTATATATAATGATATAATTTAAATGTACAATAATCAATTAATTTCAAATAATATTTCCAAAAACATTATAATGTTGGAAATTTGTATTTTATATATATATTATCAAAATATTCCGTTTAATATTTTATTTTTTGAGAATTTTAATATATTTCATAAATTCTATTTAAAATTTAAAAAATTAATTTAAAAGTAAAAAAATTAACCTAAAACAAAAACAATATAAACTAGTAAAACAAAAACTATATAAGCAGGTATAAAACTAGCAAAGTTACACCCAAGAAATGGAAAAATAAAAGATACCTGTAATAATTTTTTTTTTTTTCAATTTACAATTTACATAAGATTTTATTTTTAAATAATAAATATTTCAAAATTTTAATTTAATTTCAATTATATCTATTTTAATTTAGTTTAATTATTAACTATCTTTAAAAAAACTATATCACTACAATATTTATAGGAAAATATATGATTTTCTTTTGTGAAAAAATATATTAGATTATAGAAGATCTAGTCATTTATTGGTTGCTTGAAAAACAACCTTATTCAACAATAGCTTTAGCTTTGCATCTTTATCTTTTAAACCATGAATTATAATTACATGGTTTTTTTTTAATATCTCATGTGCTTTGTGGTATTTGTATTAATTTATATAAGTTTTTTCTCTCTCAAAAATAAATTTCAACTTATTGGTATTGCATAATACACTATTGTTGATCTTGGAAAATATCAATAAAGATAATAACATTTCATTGCAATTTCAACAATAAGAAATGCAAAACTTGAAAATGTAAAATTACAAATTGTAACAATAACATATAATGAAGAGCTTTATAATATTACAAATCACATTGTAATAATGCATAGTGCTAGAAAAATATTAATAATACATTATAATAATATGAATAATACATTATGGACGGACTTCGGGGATTTTCTCTGCAACCTAAACTAGGGTTTTGCTTTTAGGGTTTTGTCGTTGGTCACCATGGCAGGGCGTGGAGGAGAGAGTTCAACTCCCTCCTATAGTCAAGTGGTTGCGGACAGAAGCAAGGGAGTTGGATCGCATCGCTTCAAGAAACCAATGAAGGTGGTAATAGAGGCTACGAATACAGAAAAATTGGAAACCATCAAACCTCAAGGATAGGAAGAGAATCATGAGGAAGCTAGTAAGGAGAAGGGGATAGAGGTTAGCAGTCAGAAAGTTGCTCCTATTAGTACATCAGGGGATTGTAAACCCAAGTCGATCACTATTCCTCGATTTTTTTTAAGTGACCCAGCATTGCAGTTGCACAAAGAACACATAACGGAATATGCTGTTATCTATAAATTTATGGGGATTTGGCTAACAGATAAGGCTTTGCAAGCATGGATAAGGAACCACTGGAAGCCAAAGGGGAAAATTGACCTTCACCTTGGGTCCAAGGGCTTCTTCACGGTGGTGCTCACAAGCTTAGAGGATAAAGACAGAGTGTTCGAGAGAGGACCCCATTTTTACGCTTCTGCAGGCCTTTATATGAGACCATGGGTAATGAACTTTGTCCCAGAATTAGAAACATTCACCTCGGCGCCAGTATGGATAAGAATTTACTCCTTTCCTTTAGATTATTAGCTGTTGGAGTCTCTAAAGGCTATCGACAACAAGCTAGGGAATTTTATAAAGATCTCAGATGCTAATCTAAGAGGAAAATACACTTCCTTTGCCCGGATATGTGTGGAGATAGACTTATCTGGGGCACTTCCTGATGCAATCATTTTAGAAGTGTATGATGAGGAATGGGTGTAAGCAGTGGACTATGAACACGTCCCATTTAGGTGTCATAAGTGCCATGAACATGTGCACCTATACAGGGACTTCCCATTGAACAAGATGGAGAGCAATACGAAAGCTACTACAGGCAAGGATCCTGAAGGTTTTACTAAGGTTGGGGGTAAAGGAAAAGGAGGCAAGTGGTACCAAGATAAAATTAATGAAGACGGACAACCGAGCCACAATAGTTTCAAGATCTTAGAAGAAGAAGTAAAAAACAACGGGACAAACTAGGAATCAAAGAATATTCCCTCTAAGAAGGAAAGGGATGCTAATATGGAGAATATACCAAAAAACAACAAACAAAAAGATGATATGCTGAGCATTATGGAGCTCAGTAGGGACCACAAGATGACCCCAAGTGAGGCTGGAACGGAAGACAATGAACTGCAGGAGATTATAGAGAGGGAGAATTTATGTCTAGAAAAGTTTATGGAGTAGGGAATCACCAAAGGGGTAGAATCTCTGCCAAAAGAGGAGTTTGACGAGGTTCAACAACTCTTCCTCTGGAGATCACAAACGAAGTGTTCTAGAGTGAAAAGAAACCATGATATCCATGAGAATAGGGGAGTGAAAATGATCGAGGATACATTGATGTAATCTTCCAAGAACCTGGGTAGGAAAAGAGGAAGAAAAAAACAGAATGAGCTGCTAACCAAATGTGGGAAACTTATGATTAACTCAGGTAAGATGAGGGATCTTACCAATTACTCTTTACAAACCTTTCTTAATGAAGCGTACAACCTGGAACAATAGGGGTCTAGGAAGTAAAAGGAAACAAAGAACTCTTAGCAGTAGAATAAAAGAAGAAAAATCAGATATGGTTTTTATTCAGGAAACAAAATGTTCGATGGACAAGATCAGAGAGATACACAACAAATGGTTAATCAAGTATGAGTATCTAGAGGTTAAAGCAGATAACTCAGCGAGTGGGAGTCTTACTCTATGGGATCCCCAAAAACTTGGAATCGTGGATGTTGAAGCTTCTAGGAACTATCTATCGCTAGTGACTCAACCTTTCGGTGATAAGGAGATCTACATGATCACTAACGTCTATGATCCTTTAAAACTAAAAGACAAACTTAAGCTTCTCACCACCCTTGAGGAGTTGAGAGAGAGATATCCTGATTTTCCATGGATTCTAGTAGGAGATTTCAATATGATCAGATCTCTTCCAAAGAAAAAAGGTCGTACCAAAAAACTAGGCAAAGAGTCCATTTCCTTCCATAACTTCATGAATAACATGGGGCTAGTGGACACCAAAATAGTAAATGGTACTTTTACTTGGAATAATAAGAGGGGAGGAGCTTCTTAAGTTGCCTCTAAATTAGATAGGTTCATAATCTCAGAGGACTTCCTTCTCACAAGCCTTGATATGTCAGCTTTAATCCTTCCCTTTGCAGGCTCGGACCACTGGCCTGTCCAACTTGAAGCTACTTTTATGGCTACACCAAGGAACAAACCTTTTAGGTTTGAAAATGTCTGGCTCTCTCACCCTAACTTCACCAGCAATATTGACAAATGGTAGATGGAAAATATGCCCATTCAAGGCACTAAAATGTTCATGTTGCAGCAGAGACTTAAACACATCAAATCTAGGCTTAAAGATTGGAACAAAAAAGGGTTTGGTAATAATTTTAAAGCCAAAAGAGAAGTTGAGTAGAAACTCCAAGAGATTAATCAGATCATCATCTCAGAAGGTTTTACCGAGGAACAGAAAATTCAGGCTGACTCTCTTCAGAATGAATGGGAAGACCGGTGCATGCAAGAGGAGATTTTCTAGAGACAAAATCAAGGGTGAAGTGGATTAGAGAAGGAGAAAGAAACATGAAGTTTTTTCATAGATCAGCCTTGGATCACAGATCTCATAATAGAATTTCAAAACTTAAATATTCTCAAGGGAAAGAGCTCGTCTCTCACAAAGAAATGGAACATGTCATAGTTCAACACTTCCTCAACATAGAAGAGGAGCCTCTCATCGACAAATCTCAGTTCATTAACAAATTCACAAAGTTCATTCCTAAGCTTGTAACCAGGGAAGACAGCCACAATCTTAATAGGCCATTGTCTAAGGAGGAGGTTAGTGAACTTATGAATGAGATGCAAAATGGGAAAGCTCTTATCCCTGATGATTTCAATGTGTACTTCTTCAAAGCTTGCTAGAAAACAATCAAACAAGATATCCTTCATGTTCTGGAAGACTCTAGAAGATCCAAAGCTATTTTGAAAGCTCTTAATGCCTCTTTCATAGCTTTGATTCCAAAGCAGGAAACGTTATGACACCGGACAGATTCAGACCCATAGCATTATGTAATGTGGTGTACAAAATTATTTCCAAAGTGATCACTAATAGGCTCAAGCCTCTTCTTCCTGCTCTCGTATCAAAGGAGGAAACTAGATTTGTGGAAGGAAGACAGACTCTCAACAACATCATATAAGCTCACGAAGTTGTATACTCTCTTAAGAGAAATAAGCAAGCTCGTATGATCATGCAGCTGGACCTAGCAAAAGCTTATGATAAGCTAAGCTGGTCTTACATCAGGGCAGTGCTAAGAGCTTATGGCTTTGACCACAACTAGATAAGATGGGTTATGGCCCTTGTATCCATGGCTAGCTTCTCTATTCTGCCTAACGGCTCTCCCTCTAGAACCTTTATGCTTTCTAGGGGTCTTAGGCAAGGGGATTTGCTATCCCCCTTCCTCTTTGTTCTCATGATGGAAGGGCTAGGCAGAGTGATCAAAATGGCAAATCCTGAAAAAAGAATACAGGGTCGCAAACTTACCCTAGATGGTGCTGCTTCTACTCATCAACAATTTGTTGATGACACAATGTTGCATAGCATTCGTACGATCAAGGAAGCCAAAGATTTCAAACAAATACTGAATGACTTTGCTTTGGCCACTGGTATAGAGGTAAGGCTTTACAAATCAAAGTTGTTTTTTTTCAACACTGACATTTCTATTCAAAGGAACCTCACCAGAATTCTCGGGTTTCAAAGGGATCAGTTACCTTCCAAGTACCTTGGAATGCCTCTTACTAGCAAACCTCTGAGCAAGGGAGTGTGGGAGCTGGCAACTAATAAACTTCGGGACAAAGTCAAGAAATGGACTTGCAGGTCTTTGAATTTGGTGGGGCATCTTGTGCTTACAAAGGTTGTCCTACAGGCTATACCCATTTTCATGTTTTCAACTCTTCCTACTCTTAAAGGAGTTATGCAACAAATCAGGGGTATTCAACAAGATTTTCTTTGGGGAAAAGGGTAAGAGAAAAGTAAGTGGGATTTGTAGCTTGGAATGAGCTCTACAAACCTAAGGCCCATGGTGGTTTGGGGCTTCATGACCCTGAAATCCTCAGTAGAGTTTCGGGAACCAAACTTTGGTGGAGGTGGCTCAAGGAATCAGCAACCCTTTGGGCCAAGATTTGGAAGCAAAAATATGCAAATAATTGGTAGCAAATGGATCATATCTGAATGTCAGGGCTCATCAAGGGCTCCCACATCTAGAACCTTGATTGGGAGAATACAACCATTGTCTAGCAGCATAGTTTCTGTGAGATCCGAGCTGGGAAAACTTTCATGGTTTTGGGAGGATAACTAGCAGCAGGAACCAAATTTGTTTAGAGAAGAACTAATTGCTCTAAAAAATGACACTGACAATAAAGGTTTACTTATGCTAAGTGAATTCTGGGATCAGGTAAGGGACAATGGTAAATGGAGAATGTGGAAGGATCTTGGTTATAGTGATGAGAGCCCTTTTAAGGCCCAGGCGGATTCCATTTCTCTTGACTTTGAGCAGAGGAAGATTTTGGTGTCATCCTCGTCTGACCAACTACGATGGGGTCGAAACACCGAAGGCACCTTTAACCTCAAAGAAGCTAAATGCATGGCCTTAGGTTTTGACAATCCAAACCCTGATCAGGTTTGGAATGACCTTTGGCAAAACTCGCAATGGATGAAAATCAAGTTGTTTATGTGGTTGGTTCACCAAAAGAAAATTCTCACATGGGAGAATCTTCTAAAAAGGGGATTTGCTGGTGCATCCAAATTCCATCTATGTGGCTTACAAGAGGAGACAATGGAACATTTACTAAACTTCTGCCCCTTCGCCTCTACCTTGTGGGATTGGACGACCTGAATCTTCAGGAAAACTGACAGGGACAAACTCACCATCACCAATACTTCGAAGAATTGGAGGAAATACTTCTCAGGTAATGAAATCATTAACAGGGCTTGGACTCTAGTTCCAGGCTTATCATCTGGGATGTCTGGAAAGAACACAATGGCAGGACTTTTAAGAACAAAACAAGCTCGAACCAGAACATCATTGTCTAAATTTTACGACATCTCAAAGATACAGTAGGAGCCCCTATGTGGAAAATTCCTAAGGACCCTCCTTCGCCCCTAGATGGTCACATATTATTGTAGTTGGCTCTCCATTCTCTAGTTTCCCAAGGCACTGTCAACGGTGTGAGAAAAACAACTGCTAGTAAAGATATTTCGCAGCCTCCTCCTCATGGTTTTTGGAAAGCCATAATAGATGAGGCCTCTAAGGGCAACCCAGGGATGTCTGGATTTAGAGGTGTCATAAGAGATGAGTAGGGGCGCATAAAGGATATCTTTCACAGTCATTTGGCGACTGCCACTAATAACATGGTAGAGCTCATGGCCTTAGAAAAGTGCCTGGAAATCCTGATGGAGTTAAATTTACACAATGTCATCATTGAAGCTAACTCTAAATTGGTCATCAATGCAGCCAAGAAAATGTGTAATGGAATGGCACTTGGAAAAGTGTCAAAACACTGGAGGCCTTACAGGTCTTTCAATGTATTCATTCCCACTTGCGAACCCTAAGAACCTTTAGCTTTGTTCATCTGCGAAGAAAAGCCAATATGTTAGTTGATCATCTCGCAAATGAAGGGGTGCTATGTAAGGAAAGCTATATTTAGTACGACTAGGAGTCTTTACCCTCTGGTAAACTGCATGATGATTTTCAACGATAGGCAACCAAAGACATGGCATATTTCTAGACCATGAATAATGAGCAAGAGGATGACTAATGGGAGTTGAAGGAACGACACAAAACCAAAGTGATGAGAAGGACTAAGAGGTGAGGTAATGATGCATAGGACTCATTTGATCATGTAACATCAACGGACATAAATGGTGGAAAAGATTAGTGGGAGTAGGAGAGGGCAGAAGTCCTTGAGCCCGGTTGAAGTGCCGCAATAAATCCTGACCGTCGATCTATTTCCAAGCAATGACATCACAAGTAACTATGGGGGTTCAGCTATTTGTAACTTGCGTGTTCGTTGAATGGCCGCAGATCATAGGTTTTTAGTGCATCTTCCATCGATTGGATATCGAGTTTTAAAGTGGTTGGAGGTTAAGTCTTAGAGTGGACTTGAAGTTTTATTGATCAAGGTTAATAATCTATATCGGCTTCGAGAAGTGGTTAAGTGGCAAGTAAGTTCCCGATGTGATGGTGTGACAACCATCAAATCAAGAACTAGATTGACGGTGAAGATTTAATTGCATATTACATTCGGTAAAATAGTCTGGTCAGCGAGAAACCCAGTTTTGCGATATTATGATATGTCGAGGTTTACGATGCTGCAATAGATTTTGGACCATCAGATCAGAGGGTTGACCAAACGATGGAGGTTAACTCTTGCATTTCACAGGAATCAAGTGTTGGTGGTGGGCAAACCTGAAGTTTTTTTGACCAAGGTTCATAATCTATATTGCCTCCAGGAAGCGGTCAAGTCGTGTACGGGTTCCCGATGCGATGTGTGACAACCGTTGGATCAAGAACCAGATTGACGACGGAGATTTAATTGCAAATCGCATTCGATAAAAGACTCTGGTCAGGGATAAAACCAGTTTTGCGATATTGCGATGTGCCGAGGTTTGCGATGCTGCGATGGACTATGGACCGTCAGATCAAAGGTTTGATCGAATGGCGGAAGTTAATTCTCACATTTCACAGGCATCAAGTGTTGGCAGCTTGCACAAACTTAGATGTGTGATATGCCGACACTGGGATGAAGCATCTAAATTTGTTTTTGTGTGTAATGTTTTGGGTTTTGTTCACCCTGTTGTCTGTTTATTATTAATGGGTTTGTTTTTTGCTGGTTTTTACACTTATAAAGACGTGTACCATATGTAATCTTGTTTTGTAATGGAAAGCTCCACTCTTACTTGACCAAAAAAAATATTAATAATACATATTCTAAAATTTATAATAATACATTGTGCTAAAAACAGAAATGTATATACATAATTGTTCATCATT
>APFE030955709.1:87593-100788 GCA_000404065.3 Pinus taeda | reverse complement strand
AAAAGTCTTAATTTCAATCATTCTAAAAAGTATGCATAGCATAAATATAATTTTAAAAATAATGATTTTTGTTATTATTGTTATTATTATGTTTAGAAGAATTGGCAACTGGGCTCTCTTATGCTCACATGACTATAATCTCTATAATCTCTAGGTGCCTAAGTATGCCTTTAATATGAACTTCATTGCACATAACACTTCACTTTCACCACCATTACCAATTAAGTTACTTTAACTAAATTTTATTATATTTTTAAGAAAATATAATTTTATGAAACATTAATTATTATTTCAATCAAACAAAAATGTAATTTCAAAATCAAAATTACAACTCCATTATTAAATAGTTATAATTTTAATAATGTAAAAAACTATACATTTAAAAAATTTACAATTTTTAATACTTTAAAATAATTTTTTTTATTATTACGCCCGAAGGCATTCCCCTCTAAAATTAACTCCCTTCTTTGCCCACTTGTCATCTTTGTGTATCATAGGATTATATGTTAGATCACTACAAAAATTTCAACAGTTCGATCAAAGTGGTTATGAATTGGTTGCTGAAATGGTTTGCGGGCTTTTTTTGAAACTCGATGTTCTTTCATTCTTCTAAATTGGGTTTTAGATCCCTCTGCATCATCTTGATTCCGCGTCCATCTGCAATAAGCACAAAAGTTTAACTATTCATCTTGATTCCGGGTCTACAATAAGCACAAAAGCTTAACTAGTCATTTTGATTCTAGGTCCGTTTGCAATAAGCACAAAAGCAGGGAGATAATGGGTGATACAAGTGGAAGTGAAAGTGAGGAGACAATTCCGCTTGAAGCAATAGAGGATTCAAGTGAGAAGGAGACTGATAATAAGCACAAAAGCTGGGAGATAATGGATGATACAAGTGGAAGTGAAAGTGAGGAGACAATTCTGCGTGAAGCAATAGAGGATTCAAGTGAGAAGGACACTGATAATGCTTTAGCTATCACTAAATTTCATATTTTTTTAATCAATGGAGTAAAGATCGAAGTATCGGTCAAGGCTTCATTCTTTAATTGTTCGCTGCTTTCATTGCTTTCAGAACAACCGTTATTCTTTCATTCTTCTGGGTTGGATTTTGAATCCCTTTAGTCTAGAAACGAAGATATAACATGCCATAGTTAAAAAATATGGGTTACATATTTTCGACAAATACTGAGGAGATAATTTTGTATTTTAAAATTATTGTTGCTTGAGGAATGTAGAAACCAAACTTCCAGTTCACATTAGTGCTCAATCTCATCTATATCGATGTTGCTGAAAGGTCTTCTTTATCATGACATAACATTTCTAACTAGAAACGAAATTATAGCACTCCGTAATTAAAAAATTATGGGTTACATATTTTCGACAAATCCTGAGGAGATTATTTCGTATTTTAAAATCATTGTTGCTTGAGGAATGTAGAAACCAGACTTCCAGCTCACATTCGTGCTAGTTCCGTCCAACATGTTCTCCATCCCTATTTCCAATCTTGTAACTTTTTCGTCCTATGCCTAGGAAAACGTCTCTACTAATCACGCTTTGTAACTTTTTCGTCCTATGCCTAGGAAAACGTCTCTACTAATCACGCTTTTTTGTGTTTTGGTGTTGAACTTTCTTGCGTGGATTTATCTCTCCCCGTTGTTCAATAATGACATTGGAGTAGCAGGGGCAGCATTCTCTCCTCCTCTGGCCATGACATACCTTAGTTCTAAGAGCTTTCATTTGATTTTCTTAAAAGATCGGAAATTTCTTGCTTTCCAATTATATTAAAAAATAAATATAATAAATACCAATAATTAGTTTTTTCAATGACATTAAATCGATAATGATATTCATTTAATATCAACAGGTTTAGCTTTGTATTAAGATTAAATTTCATCCTCCCATTTAGATTCTGATAATATTGATCAATTTTGAGTTTAATAGCTGAATCAATTAAATATTGTGAACAGCTGAAATTTCAAAACAAATCCATTAGTAATATTTGAGGGTTTTTACATCTTTTTATTATAAGAATCTTCTCTAATTTTGACAGCTTTAATAAAACTAAATTGAAAATTTTATAAATTTTTAATTATATTTAACCTATATTTAATAAACAAATTACTTATTACTTACCATTTACCTATCAAATTCCATCCCCATTCCCATCCCTTCAAATATAGCATTGCCACTGACCTATAAATGCCTCATCATTAATCTACATATCTTGCACATGGGTATAACTATTCTCGAGCAATGCTATTCCAGTTGGGCGAAGGTGACAATTATTGGCAGAGGTAGGCTTAATTACGCGGTCCCGCACATGGATGGATGGAATTTGACGTGCCCGGGGTGATTGGTGATTTACTTATGCAATAGGAAACTACCTGTCAATTTCAACACCAAGCTCACAAGAGAGATTTTGTTGTAGAAACTGTCAAATTAGATTTGAAATTTCTAGCCTGACTGACTCTTCCTGCATGACTCCAATTCATTGGACGTCCGTGATTTCGCAGAATTTGATTGTCAATTTCAATCCAGCGAACACGAGAGTTTTTGTTGTAGAAACTGCCAAATTAGATTTGAAATTTCTACCTTGCCTGACTCCTCCTACATGACTCCATCAATACTCTCGCATGACTCCAATTCATTGGATGTCCATGATTTCGCAGAATTTGATTCTGAAAATACCTGGAAAAGACTATTTATTTTTCCAATGGTCATTACATTGAAGATGTTATCAAGTACTTTGTATGCTTCAGGCAGTGTGACAGGACGTGAAAGATCGCAAACACTGGATTAGTATTGCATATATAATGAGATTTGGAAGATTCCTCTATCAATATATACAATGTTATCAATATATATAATGTTATTATACTAGCCAGGCATGTTATATTATAATCGATTTTTAAGTCAAAAAAATATTGACTATTTATTTGTTTTATAAAAAACTTAAAATTCTATAAAGTTTTTAAAAAAAATTTACATTATTTTATATTATTTTTAATTTTTTTAAATTAAAATTATATTTTAATAATTTTAAATTCAAAATTCTATTATATAATTCATCTGTTGATGGGACAATTTTATGAACTTTATTTAACACGGAAGATATAAAAATATTATATTAATATTTATTTGAAAAAATATATATATAAATTGACCTATATAATCTATTTTGGTTGAAATTTTACCATATATTTTAAAATGAAATTATGATGGCTCTCTTGCTCTCAACAAGCTCATTTTATTACTACGTTTACTAGGAAAATAAAACTCTACCCATTTGTTTTAAGATCCTATCCCCACTGCTCCTAACCATTTTTTATAATATCCTATCCCCACTGCTCCTGCCCATTTTTTATAAGATCCTATCCCCACTGCTCCATCATTGACACGATGCTCCATGATACTAGTACCGCCCTGCAATAAATTGAAATTTAATTAGAATATGTGTACTCATATAGGACTGTGTGCATTGTTATGCATGGTCGCATCCTCTGTCAAGTACTTTATGTGATTCAAATAAAATTGTGTGTTTTAAAAATTGAAAATTTAATAAAAAAACTATTTAGATTAATGAATTTACAATATTAAATATATATAATTATAATTTTATTAAATATCATTATAATAATTAAGAAAAGTTTAAATGGTGTTTTATATTACTATTTTTACTGTTTTTAATTTTTTGAGAATTATATAATTAATAGTTTTATGATTTTAAATGTTTTTTCTTTTAATTTTGAAGAAGTCAAAGTGTTTAAAGGTTTTAGTTTTTTCATTGAAATTTAGTGAGATCATTGTGTTTTAGTAATTTTTGTTAGTACTTGAAATATATTTTTAATTTCATAAATTAATGGGAAGTTTTGAAAAACTCGCTAGACACTCCATTTTAGAGATTCAACAACTCAAATCTTTAGTTCCAATATTTTTAGATTGTATTATTTGGGGTAAAATTTATCCAAAAATATGTTTACTAAAAAACCAAAGTCTAACATTTTAAACTACATTATTAATCTTTTTCATTGTTATCTAACTCTTATAAGTTTTCAAGTTTTGGATCAATTTTATAGTAATGAATTTACTAGAAACAAGTAGTACACCCTAATCCAATGTGTACTCCACATTACAATGATCTGATTAAATCATTTAAGAACATTTTCAAAACAAACTCTCAACTTTAATGATCGAAACTAAAAATAAAATAAATTTCCCTTGTCTTTAATGTGACCTCATTTCTATTGAGTGCGGTGTACACCACTAATGAAGTTTATATTTATAATATCATGTACTTATTACTAAGAAAGGCAGGTTTTAAAATTATTTAACTCCAAAAACGTGAGTCAACAACTAATATGCTCATCACAAATCATGCTAGAGTTGGGACTACTTGGTCCATATAGAGTCATTTAATTTAGTAATTTTTTAGAACATGAGTCAATAACTAATATGCTCATCACAAATCATGCTAGAGTTGGGAGTACTTGGTCCATATAGAGTCATTGAACTTCTAGAGTCTAATGTCGATTGTTTGGTTTCACACAAAAGTCTAACATTTAAAGATTGCATGGGCTATAATAAAGCAACTAACTAAACCCTTTTCCTTTTCCCCTTCCCTTCCCTTTCCATGATTATATACTTTTCATTTCCATCATTCATTGCAAAAAACTTAGCAGAATTTACTATTTACAAAAAGATCAAATTTCAATTCACTAACTCATTTGAGGGTTCAGGTTTGAGGATTTATTTTCATAAGAAGTATGACACTTAAGGTAGTAAGAAGTATGGCCTTGATATTATCCACCTAAGGTATGCTATAGTTCCTTATTTGCATATTAGCAAGTCCAATGATAAGATCCATGTGATAATTTGTATGATCCTCTTGCATTGCAATGAAGCAACAAACAAAATTTTACACTGAGTTTTCTTCTAATGGATAATGTTGAATTGAAATATTTTATTTAAGGGAGGAGAAGCTATGTAATTAGTAGAGGATAATAGGGATCATTAATGAGGAATGTTAGAGAATACCTTTTCAAACTTAATAGGATTCATGTGAAAGCCTGAAGGTAGATTTTGAACACCATGTTGTAGTGTGGTGATTAATTTGTTATGGAACATGGCATAACAAGGCATCCTGGAGGTGAAAATATGGAACATGCCGACCCTCCAAGGGTGTCTAGTATGTGTGGCCAAATTTTGGGTCAATTTTGTAGAGAAGTGGCCAGTCAAAAGTCTCATGCCCACAAGAGTTGAGCACGGTGCTTAACGCCATGATTAGTGGTCGACTAAGGCATTCTACAACATTATTGGTGCTTCCCTTCTTATATTCAAATATAACTATTGCAGGTATGTAAACCACTTTTAACGGCGATTATTCTGTAATTTCCCTTGGGTCTGTATGAACTGCAGGGGTTGGTGGTCTATGTGGATGACCGTTTCCTTCCCCAAAATGTAATGCTTTCATTGTCGGCGGGCTTGCACAATGGAATACATCTCTTTGTCATAAGTGGGATACTTTCGGATTGTGTCTAAAAGTGTCTCACAATGATATGCCACTGGGTGCCCATTTTGAGTAAAGACTGCCCCAATAGCATAGTCAGAGGCATCTGTCTCGACCTCAAATTGTTGTTGCAAATCAGGTAATGCGAGCATTGGTGCCGTACAGAGGCAATCTTTCAACTCTGTGAATGCCTTCTGCTGAGATTCAGACCAAAAGAATTTTTCTTTCGCTCCTCCCTTGGTGACTTGACTCAAGCGCCAAGTGATATGAGAAAACCCCAACACAAACCTGCAGTAGAAGTTGGCAACACCTAGAGAGCTGCAGAGCTCTGTCAGAGTGGTTGGAGATGGCCAATCCCAAATGACTTGGATCTTGGCTGGATCGACATGCACCCCCTGTTAATTAATAATGTATCCTAAATATCGAACCTGGGTCATGCCAAAAGTACATTTCTCCAAATTGACACATAGCTTGTGTTGCCGCAGTGTTTGGAGAAACGGTCGGATGTGGTGGAGGTGCTCTTCCCAACTCTGGCTGAAAGATCAGAATGTCATCCAAGTACACGACTACAAATGAGTTGGTGAATGGCCGCAAGATGTCATCTATTAGCCTCATGAAGGTTGTAGGAGCATTCATCAATCCTAAAGGCATAACTAACCATTTGAAAAGGCCATCCTTAGCTTTGAAGGCAGTCTTCCACACATCAGAGGGTTCGATTGGTGCCTGGTAATATCCTGACTTCAGATCAATCTTGCTAAAATATTTTGCCCCCTTTAGTCGGTCCAGGAGGTCATCAATCCGAAGGATCGGGTAACTATTATGGATAGTGATCTTGTTCAACGCTCGATAGTCAACACAGAGTCTCCAAGTCCCATCCTTCTTTTGTACCAACACGATCGAGCTCCCACAGGGTGATGAACTCGGATGGATGTGACCTTTCTGCAACACCTCCTAAATCTGCCTCTTGATTTCATCATTCTCCAGAATGGAGCACTGATAGATTGGTCCATTGGGCAGTGGTGCACCTGGGGTCAGATAAATGGAGTGCTTGACCTGACAGTGTAGAGGAATCCCTACGGGGAGGTGAAGATGTCCTCGTACTCCTCCATGAACTTGTCCATTTATAGTTGTCATGCGGAGGGGCCCTGTCTGGAGGTCATGGTCACCATCTTCTTCTTTCCTTGAGGGCATATCATCAGGAAAACAAATTTCCCAGTTCTGGAAATGAGGTTACTGCATTGTTTTGCAGTAACCAAAGAGATGGCAGTAGGTGGTGCTACCTCTGGTATTTTGTATAACTTATTTACCAATGTAACGATAACAACACGGGGCCTTGATTCATACACAATATGTCACTTCCACAAGTATGGTTGTCCTAATAATACATCACAAACTTCAAGGGGAGTAATGTCACACAATACCTCATCTGTGAAGGGCTTGATGTTGTAAGGAATGTGACACTGTTGGCTCACATGAAGATCTTGTCCTTGGTGAATCCACTCGATGGTGTATGGTTGTGGATGTGTTGTCATTGGTAAGCCCAACCGCTTCACGACCTCTGCCGAAATGATGTTCTTTTGGCTCCCGCTGTCAACAATAAACTGTAGCGAGGAGCCCTTTACCCACATCTGGGAGTGGAAAAAACGCTCCTCCTCCTCTAGATCTTTGAGTTCCTCCTTCTGTATATTCGTGGTGGTAATGGTGGCATTGGGTTCTGCATCGATAATCTGCTTCCCTTCGTCATTCCCCTTGTCGGGTTTTGACTTAATGTCAAAACATGCATCTGATTCTAAAACCTTTAGCTCATCCACCAGTGATTTCTTTGCCTGACACACTTGTGTTGTGAGTGGAGCTCTTATGGAACACACACCACTTTCTCGTGTCCTTCTTCGGCTTCACGATGTTGTTCTTTGCTTGTAGCTTTGGCGGGTTGTCTTGGACCATCCCGGCTTGGCTTTGTCCTTTGTTCTACGATTTGGGGGCACCATTCCCTTGCATTGAATTCACAGATCCAAAGTCTTGCTTCTTTTGTTTAAACTTTTGCTTGACCTTGACAACATATCGGTATGATGTGTCGAGCGAGGGTTGTTTAGGAATTCTATTTCTTCTTGGATGTACTAGTGTAGGCAGTGGTGGTATTTGAGTACCAAATGCTGCTCTAAATCTTTGATACCCAGCTTTGTGTGAAGGGTATGAAAAACATTGGAAAACTTCGGCACATCTTGGTCCCTTCCTTGCTATAATGTGGTCCACTTTATGTATTGATCCTCATAGCTTCCGATAGGGTAGTACTGCTCCTTGATGGCATCTCGGAAGGAATCCCAAGCGGGTGCAACTGAAAATAGTGAGCCTTTACTTTCATCATTCAGCTCACAGTAGGTTTCCCACTAGTCCTTGACGTGGGGGGCTGTTTTGAGAAGAGCGAAAATAATATTTTCACGACTAGAAAAATCATGAACAAAAAAATAACCCTTTAGCAGATTTAACCATTTATCTATGGAACCTCCATCTATTTGACCCTTAAATATGGGGATTTCCAAATTAACTTGTACCTTAAAGGGTGTGGCATTTCAAGAGGAGCTGTTGGAAGCCGATGTGTCGCCTCTAGGTAGCCGCTAAAGGATCTAGGCAAAGCTATCCATCATCATGTTCCTTTGTTGCTCAAGGGCTTCTTCGAGCAATATTTTGATAAGATCTCCTGCCCCCTTGTCCTTCTTTTCATCCGCCATGGGAGGCCATTGAGATTTGCAAGGCTGGTCTTACAAAGGTTCGACTAGTTCAAGCTCTAACTCCTTATATCCCAACCTCTTTGGGGACATGCAAAGAAAAACAGAGAAAAAAAGCAGACCACTTTGATACCACTGATCCGGATTTAAACAATAACGTAACAAATTACGGAGATAATCATAAACACAAAGATGTAGTGGAAATAATACTTCATTTCATTAATGTAAAATACTGAAATATGCTTACAAATAGAAATAGAAATAAACAAGCTAGGGTGATGATAACTTATCTCTGAGAAGAGATGTGGTGGCTACATGCCTCTGAACTATGTTACAATGAGGATCGAAGGCATATTTATTGTTGAGAAATAATGGAAAACCCTAAACATCCAAAAACCTAACCCTAGAAGATGAAACGCCAAACTGTGGGCCCTGTTTGGGTAAATTGGTATATCAACTTCCTGGGGTCGTAACTTTGGCATATGATCTCCATTTGCAACACACAATATCTCGTTAGAAAGATCTATCCAAGAAATACAACTTTGGGAAGAGAAACATCGGTCCCTCGACCCATGTTGCTCCCAGTTTTCCCAAAAAATGTCATTTAGGGCCTCAAAACGGCTTCGGAAGTTCAGGTCCCGAAAAACTGCTAAAAATAGTAAGTTATGCTACAATTAAGGAAACTAAAAAAGCTAATAGAAAAAATGGTGGGGGCCCAAGTGGACTTGGCAGGTGGCCACCAACATCCACCTAGATCATACCTATTACATTGATTCATGTAATCTTATAGGCATGCAGCTCCTTATTATAGTAACAAATGTTTATTGCTTGGTCATCATGTTTTAGTTTGAACTACTATACTGAACTATGATTTGAACTTTTAAAGGCTTCCTGGGGTAGATGAGGAGACCCAAATTTCATTTTTGCAGAGTTGGATAAAGAGCCACCTTGAAGATGGAAGCAAGATATTGAAAAAACTAGTTATGTTTGCAGAGTTTGGGAGATCTTACAAAGACCCATGATTTCACATGAGTGAGAGAGAAAATTTAATTGATGTGGTTTATAAACATGTATATGCATCTCCTAAATGTGGAGGAGTAGGTGAAGGGGCCATGTTTTGGCAGATGATGGCAGAAGGAATGAGTTCACATGGAGATGGGTATGAGATTGTTTTGTCTGAGAATCCATCCACAATAGCTCTAGTTTCTCGCTAGTCTCATAAGTTGGTCATTTATTTACCTGGATGTATGAGTATAAGAACAGGGGGCAATTCCATGCACATCACCCATGAAAACTATCAGAGGTTGATATTGATTGCCAAATTGCGTAAATATGTGTTTGAATGGCATTTTTTTTACTAATTTTTATATTCAGTGATTTTCTATATGTCATGATTCTTCTAGAATTTATGCCTTACGACATTTCCTTTGCAAAATTTAGTGCAAATGCTAGTTATAAACCTAATAATTTATAAACATCATTTCCCCGTTCCCTATAAAGCTTCATTATTACCTATCTTTAAAAGCTTCACTATAGTATTGTAAAAACAATAGTGATTATAATTTTATTACAACATCCTTATGGTGTTTCCTTTGCAACATTTGGTACAAATGCTAGTTATAAATCTAATAATTTATAAACATCATTTCCCCATCCTTATAAAGCTTCATTATTACCTATCTTTAAAAGCTTCACTATAGTATTGGAAAAACAATAGTGTTTATAATTTTATTACAACATTTAAACAATTTCAATTCCAAAAAATATGAACAATTTTTTCCACAAATAAAAATTGCATTTCAAAACTTAAAATTAAGAATTTAATAAATATTTTAAACAATAAATAAATAAATATTTTATAAGTTAAAATTAAAATTTCATGTATTAAAAAGTTTTAATTGGAACTATCCAAAAAAATATGTATATTATAAGTATCTAAAGGAATTGGAAATTTGGTTGGTGGTGACAACAACTATCACTCTAATCTCTAGATGCCTACACCAGGTGAATCTTGGGGATTTGAATCTAGAACTTCATTGCACATAACAGTTCATTTTCACCACCATCACTAATTGAGTTACCCCCACATAACTAATTTTATTATATTATTAAGAAATTATAATTCCATAAAACATTATTATTATTCCAACAAAACAAAAATATATTTTCAAAATTGAAATTACAATTTTAATATTAAATACTAAATGCTTTTAATTTTATAATGTAAAGAACTATATATTTAAAGAATCAACAATTTTGATATTTTAAATAATAAAATATATTTTCATTATTATAAATCTAATTGTAACACCCCAAAGTGCATGAAATTACTAAGGTTAATAAGTTAATTTTATTATCTGTTACTTTAAGTTTTATTACATTATGTTGTGTAACAATAAGTTGAAATAAATTATGGTTACCGAGATATTTGGTGATGATACCTTAACAAAAAAATTGAAACTCTTTACAAGAATTAAAAGAAACAATTACAAAGATAGTTACCCAATCTACCCTCAAGGAAGATTTAGAAGGGAGCAAAAACAATCCACGAGATATCCTTGAGCTAGAGGAAACAGACCAGTGGAAGAATTCTCAAGAAACATAGTTCTCAAGAAAGACAGTCACAAAAGAGTACATCACTTTGGGGAAGGATTCTAGTCTAGGAACCCAAGGTACTTGACAGTAACTGGAAATAATTAACTGCGATACTAACAGAAAGTGCTCAGGGGAGAGTTTGGACGTAATTTTCAGAACTTGCTGGAAGGGAGGAGAGACTTTCCAAAGAGGATTGTTGAAATAATTAACCGTGATACTAACATAATGTGCTCGAGGGAGAGTCTGGACGTAATTGTCATAACTTGTTGGAAGGGAGGAGAGACTTTCCAAAGAGGATTTTTGGCTAGCTGTTGCTATTATTAAAACAGATAAGTACCATGAAATGCTTAATTTAAAAATTGGTACTATGCTATAAATTAATAATTTAATTGATTAAGTAGGAACATCTTACTATCTTTAGTATCAAGAAATTATTTGTATGTAGTATGGATAAGGAAGGAAGTTCTTTAGAAAAAGATACATTAAAACAATAGACAGAGTGTATTTAATTTATTTCTCACTATAAGCAACAATAGAAACTCTATAATGAAATTATGTAAAGAATATTGCAGGTAATTTTTGTGTATGAAATATTTAACATAGTATAAAACAGATGAGATTACGCTCTTAAGTATTTAGAATGAACTATGAAAAACCTTCATGGAATACACCTAAGGAATAGTTTTATTATGAACATATGTTATTGCTCCATAATTTAACTACAACATGCAACTAGAAAAAGCAACGAAGATCTGTTCAGAAAGCAGAGGTACCACCTCATCCATCACCCATGTAATATCTATCAGTTTACGAATACACCCTGGTATAAACCCTCATTCTATAAACCCTTATTAAAACAATTAATCCACAAGGACCGAACAATATTCAATAAACCATAATACTCTGAGATTAGAACAGAGGCATTCAACCCTTTGCGAAATATGAAATGACATACCCAAAATATCAGTTAACTTAACAATGTATTATAGATCAGTATATACTCCCCTATGAACAAACAATTACAGTTCCAAAATGACATCTTCGAGTCATTACAACCAAAATCTCAAAGTTGTTTAGCTAATAACTTAATTGACATGAGAAAAAGATACAACAACAAAAAGAAATATGTTCAGGTACTGGTAAATTTTCCCCATATTGCTCAAACTATACACTGAGTCTGTCAAATCGCTTAAACAACTAACTAATTATGGAGTATAAGAAATCTAGGCAACTCTCTGAGCCCGACTCAGCGGAACATTAAATCCCTCTTTAACTAAACTGCTGAGGACCAAAATGTCAACCTAGAAACGACCAATGAAACCATAAGAGTTTGAATCTTCAAGGGTAAGTTCCAGGCTTGCACGAGCAGAATAGGGAAAAGAGAATACTTTTCATAAACCACTTTCAAACATAAAATTATTACACGCCTATCTAATAGAGATAAAAACTATGAAAACGCATGTTTCAGTTTAAGAAGAATGATACCTGAAACTGGAGGATGTCCTCTCCAAGAGACCACCTGCACATTCACCGCAACCCCTAATAAATCATTCTAAGCTCAAGAAATTGTCAAAAAATCATGAGACTTTGGGTTAACGATGTTTACCTTCCAAATATTGGAGCAAAACTATTGCCATCGCTCTGAGATACCCTCAACCCAACCTGGACAGAGGAAAGAGTTTGTCATCCTTGTCAAGAGCCATGTCTTCCACGAAATGAAAAGAACTACTAATATTCAGTATCAAATAACCAGCCATCATAACGAGTGAAAGTCGCAAAAGGAGGGATTTCCACACGATAACCCTCAGGGAATCATTTCGCCATTGCAAAGCAGTAAGAAGTTGTGAACCAAAGGTAACATTGAATCCACAAGACGCTCTGTGCGAGGAAGTGGTTAGGTGATAAAACCCTAAAAAACCACCAACATTGGGTGTTAGGATATTCCGACACGTAGGAATAGTTAAGTATAACTTGGTCTAGTATAGAGTTAGGTAAAGTGTGTTTCTTTACTATGTACATTTGTAACTTACAATTCGATGGTCACGATATGTATAGTGATCCGACGGTTCATTCTCTCCTCGGTATTACCGACACTTGATCCGTGGCTTGATACCCGATTGGTCCATGAATTCTATTTAAAGCGCATGGAGGGTCATTTGTAGGTTAACCGTGCATGAGAGAAGCTTATGTAAATTTTCATTCTTTTATTAATAAATTGCCTGTAGTAGCCACGTAGGCGCAGGCCGTGGACTGTTTCCCTCTCTGAGGGTTTTAACCACGTCAAAATACTGGTGTATTGATCTGTGATCTGTTTGTGAGCGGTGTCCTTCTGGTGTTCTGTCTGAGTAACTTACCCTGTAAATTCCTA
>APFE030955709.1:64162-76705 GCA_000404065.3 Pinus taeda | reverse complement strand
AATTATTATATTTTTTTTAGTTTCGGTTTTTGTTAGATTATAATATTTTTATTTAAAACTTTTTTATTATCTAACATTACACCATAAGGAACCAATCTTCTATCTAAAAAAAATTGAGACACCTAAATTGTGAAAATTAAATTATATAATTTTAGGAAATGTTTGTTGGTTATGTTGGTATTGATGTCAAATAGCTATGAAAGATTAGTGTTGATGTGAAGACTCAAGGTTGATCCATGTAATATGAAGTGATATGAAAGGATGATTACTATGGATTATCGTGAGTTGATTAATGAATATATAAGATTGATTATAGTGGTGTGTTAGGTTGATCAGGCAAACATTATTATCCTTTCAAAGTTAATTTTTGATTGTTCTATGTTTGTATTCTTATAATCGAAGTAAATATATGGCACATGAGAACTTGAGAACAAGGTGTAAAGAATTTGATATTTTCATTGAACATAATCATCAGTTTACAATATGGCATATGGCATATGATGAACTAACATTTACAAGAAGTGCACAATTTGACTTGTATCTAAGCCATGAAATCCATAAATAAGAATCCATCATAAAACCTAAGTCATATAACCATGTTTCTAATACTAAAATCATTGAACTCATTAAATTAAAGCTAGTACATGTATAGAAAAATAATCTTTTATTTTTCCCTAATTCAAGGGATGGACACATATTAGAGACTCGCTATTGGCATCCACAACTTAGATGTACAAGTTATTATCATCATTCAAAACCTAGATTTGTAGTTGGTAATAAGCATCTATGTTCTGTAGTAAAAATGAAGAAACTCTCGAGGTTTGTCTTATGCAATCATTGATGTTGGACTATGATTCTTCATTTTTGTAAATAGTTAGAAATGTATTTGTCTTGACTTGAGCTTCAAACTTGGAAATGAAGAGGTAGACTATGATTAGCTCTGGAATACAAGTACGCAACCCTTCACACTGAATTCATGGATGGAACTTAAACAGCTATAGAGCTTTGTATATAAAGGATACATTTTTTAGTGATAGATATGTTAGAGAATTTAATTTTGAGAGAAAAATGTTCACGAATAGCTTGGTAAGGAGAAAAGGAGAAAGAGGAATAGAAGTGGAGCAAAATTGAGAAAGAGACACAGAGACAATAAGTAGCTGAAAAGAGGATAGAAACATAGTTTAGAGCAGATACAAAGACTAGGTAACCAACAAATTTAATTTGTAATTTGAGTAGGGGATTATTGTCTCCTTTCAATTATTAGCCGAAAAAAGATCAAGTTAGAACCTATAGAATAGGGAGTAGGAGCTTCCTAGCAAGTTGTATATTTTAGAAGAGATTCGAGGTAGCAGCCTCTTGCAGATAGAAGCATAGATAAAAATTTTGATGTAATAAGGGGAGTAGGAGCTTACTTTCACATCACTTCAGTCAAAATTCATGGTTTTCTCCCTTTATGAGTTTCCACTTATATTTGGTGTCTACATGCGTTGAATATCTTGCATGTGTGTATGTTGTTGAATTCATTGTTAAATGATAAAGACATATACAAATCTAATAACTCATTATCTATATATATATAATATATATATATATATATATTAAAATTTGTTAAATAATTTAGTTTGGTCATTCAAAAGACACAATTACTAATTCACCCCCACCCCTCCACCCCCAATAATTGTGAAGTATTCACCAATTGGTATTAGAGCCAGTTCCTTTTGTGTCAGTCTAACAACTAGAAGCAAGCTCTAGATCATAAGAATGACCAGCTAGGAAGGATGTTCATTAAACAAAGCTCATTTATTTAATGGAACATATTATATCTTTTAGAAAGTAAGAATGAAGACATATATCCAATGTCCCTTAGTATGTATGTCTAGGCTATAGTGGAGAATGGCTATGAAGATCCATTTGTAATAGGTAATAAATATGACAAGCTTGAATTTACGTTCAATGCCAAAGCCATGAATTTTATTCTGAGTGGACTAATTGAATTAGAATTGATAAAAGTAATGCATTGTACTAACAACTAAAGAAATATGGGATAAACTAAAAAGCATTCATGAAGGAGACAACATAAGCTTGCATAAGATTTTTGATTGTATAGATGTGAAGGTTGATGAGGAATTATCTATCCATAATAAGAAGACATACTTTATCAATTTCACAGATCATCGAATTAGTGAAGAAGAGAAAGAACACACTGAAGATGTAAAAGAAATAGAAACCCATTTAAAAGCACCCTCAAGGTATGTAACAAAGAACAATCCTGGAGATCAAAACATTGGTGACAAGAATGTAGGGGTTTAGACAAGGATAAAACTTGTTAAGGCAACAAACAAAGCTTAGATTGTCATATTGTCAATGATAAAACCAGATGAATTTTCTTAAGCAAGAAAATATAAACATTGGATGATACAATGATCGAGCAACTGGACCAAATAGAAAAAAAAAAAAAAAAAAAAAAAAATGGGAGCTAACATCAAGATTAATAGGTAAAAACATCGGAGGCACAAAGTGTGTCTTCAAAAATAAATTGAATGAACAAAGGAAGATTGTTAGAAATAAAGAAAGGTTAGGTTGCAAGGGTTATTGGAAGATAAAAGGATTGGGATATGAAGAAACATTTTCTCATGTTGCAAGGTTAGAGGAAATCATAATGTTTCATTCCTTTGCTTGTCACAAAGACTTCAAGGTATAGCAGATGGATGTGAAGTATGCCTTTCTTAATGGAGAATTAGAAGAATAATTTTACATCAAATAATGTGAGGGGCTCCAACTATCAATAATCCTAATGATATCTGCAAATTAAATAAGACACTATATGGACCCAAACAAGTACCACAGACATGGTACTCTTAGTTGGATAAGTATCTTCAAAATAGGGCTTCAAGAAATGTATAATTAATGGTAGCTTGTACATAAACTCATATGAAAACTAATTTCTAATTACACTTGTGTATGTTAATGATATAATGTTTGGATGCAACAAGGACTCTCTAGTGCAATGGTTTTCTAGTGAAATGAAATAAAACTTCGAAATGTCAAGGATTGGAGAGATTTATTTTTTCCTTGGTATGTAAATATTACAAAAATTAGAACAAATATTCATCTCTCAAGAGAAATATCTAAAAGAAATGTTGAAAAAGTTTAAAATGGAGGACTGTAAACATGTCATTACTCCCATGATTGTTGGATGCAAGTTGTGTAAAAATGATGAATCGCCTGAGATGTGTCAAAACTATATAGATCTATGATATGTAGCCCATTATATCTAACTACTTATAGACAAAATATAATGTTAGCAGTTGGATTAGTAGTAAGATATCAATCAACACCAAAGAAAATCCATCTCTTAGCAATAAAAATAATCTTTAGATTTTTAAAAGGCACAATAGATTATGGAATGTGGTACCCAAAAGGAAAATATCTCTCACTTACAACATACACAGCTGCATATTGCGCCAGCTACATAGATGGCAGGAAAAGTAAAAGTGGTGGTCCATTTTATCTAGGCGAATCATTGGTTGCTTGGCTGGGTAAAAAGAAAACCTCAATCTCATTATCTACAACTAAAGTCTAATATATAGTAGTTGTAGCTTGTTGCACACAAGTACTTTGGATGAAGTAGACTCTACAAGACACGAACATAACATACAATGAACCAATCTCTATTAAGTGTGATAATACAAGTGCAATAAGTATCTCAAATAATCCAGTGCTACATTCCAAAACCAAACATACTACCATAAAGTATAATTTCCTTAAAGAAAAGTTTGTTGAGAAAGTAGTGAAGCTAGAGTATCTATCGATTAAAGAGCAAACAATTGATATATTCACCAATACTTTAGCGAGAGAGCCATTTGAATATCCAAGGCATAAGTTTCGGGTAGTTCCTAATCCTTCTTCTCATTAGTTTGACCTCAAAGAGGAGCATCAATGGACTATAGAAAACTTGAAAAGGATGAATAATATAAGAGGGATCCTCTACAATCATATGAATAGCAGAAAGAAGAAGAAAGAATGAATCGTTGAATTATACACCATGACCTTGAGGCAGACATAAAAGACGTATGAATAAATATTATCTTCTACATGCAAAACCACGAAGTTTGGGCCAAAATCATCGTGCATAAAACCATCACTTTGGTTCAACATTCAGAAGGCCAACTTTAGATACAAAAATCGTTTGCAAGAAATATATATATTATCTATATTCAACAAAATAATAAGCTTCATCAAAGTGCATATAACCTATCTTCATTAAAACTTAACATTCGCATTCATAGTTAATGCATTTTGAATATGAATCAAGTTCAAAATATACTCTTGCATCATTAGAATTTCTAATCCTTTAGCACAGTGATTAAAACCTTGTTGAATTTGAATAATATGCTAATACATACATATCATATATGTTAAATTATTGCCTTGAATTACTCATGTACTCAATTGGTATTTTTTTCTACTTTGAAATTTCTATGTTAATAAACGAAGAAGGCCCTATTGATATGCAATGAAAAAGAAATTAACAAAGGTAATGGTCACATTTGAGAAAGGTATTATTTACAGGGGTTACCACACACACACACACACACACACACACATATCCAAAACCATATATAATGTAAACCTCCTAAATCATATAAGCAATGATCTCAAGATGATATAAACAGATATTGGATGGCACCAAAATATTATATGGATCCCTACAAAATGATGCAAAGATGGTGAGAACATGATATTCCTACATGCAAGCCCTCAAAATCACTGAGATAAAAGATTATAAGTCTAGCGTAGTGACATGCAGTAAATTTATAAATTATCAGGAGTTGTGTGACTTACATGTATGTGACTTAATCTTTGTGAGTGGGCAGAATAAAATAGGAATCGACTATCAATACAACATCAATGTACTTTATTCACAGAGGAACAATCACATGAAGACGATTTGGACATTAAAACACTCGAGCATAGAAGAGAAACTTGAAGACAAATTGATTGTTGAAGTAGACTATACATAAGACTAACATTTAATTGAGAGAACCTAAACAATGTTTAAAGAGAATGTTCAGGATGATAAATACTTGTATTGGAATAGAAATGAAGCATACCTTGACCAAAACCACGAATTCAATCAAACATGCAATGCCCCACTCCTTCACTCAACCGCATTCCATCTGCTACTCCCACGGCCCGTACCCTGTATATCCAGAAGACGCACTGGACTGAAGCAGAGGTGGCGGTGGTCACTGGTGGCAGAGTCAAAGAGGTGGTTGTTCACGGGACTGGACTACAACCCACTGGACAGCACTGCAGAGTTGTTGTTTACTTTGAGGGGAAGAATCCAAGGTGTAATGATCGCATGGTTGCAAACCTTGATGAAGAATCCAAAGTGTAATGATTGCATGGCTGCAAACCTTGACAAAGAATATGAAGTGTAATGATAGCATCGCTAGGTGGATAAAGAGGTTACAATACAAACAAAGACACAAAGGTGATGTGGATCTGAGACAAACATAGGAATAGAGATTTAATCGGTGACAGGTGGTTATATGTAGGTTGGCATTAGAGGGCACTACATAGATATGAAATGTTTCATAGTCAGGGAACCTAAGTGAAAGGAATAAAACGGATGATAGTGCCAGATGGAAAATGTCAGAATGAAATGTTACTTGGCTTTTGTATGGAGCGTTACTTGATTTTCGTATGCCAGAGAACAATGGTGCACCAGATGCCGAAGAGGATGCCTACCAAAATATATCATTGTGAAAGACATAATAGGTTGTGTGCATTGGGACCAGAAAGGATTCCATACATCGAGGATGCTACAACGTATGTTAAATGGTTCCATAGGTAGATGTTGATAGTGGTGTGAATGGTACCATGAAGTAATCAATACATAACAAGTGATGCTCAAGTGTATATCTACGAAGATATGGAATCAACAAATCAATCTCAGTTTGGAAATGAACAAGTTTCATTCAATGAATAAGTTTCATTCGATAAGAGATATGAAGTAGCTTCAGTGAATAAGCTTGGAAATTAATATACTAAAGAAGGATTAGCAGTGGAAGGAAAAAAGACGATTAATATGAGCTTGACCTACATTAATTCAATCTTTCAGTGTTATGGATACCATATTCAATTTGAATGATAAAGGCTTATAAATAGAGCACTAGCAAGTATTTTTGTTATGCAACCCCTACAAGAAGCAACATTCGAAATGATTTGTAGTTATAAACAGTGATGAAAGAGCATCCAACATCCTTATTCAAAGGGAGGAATCCAAAGAAGAAAAAGGAAGGGGGTGTGGACCAGGGAAGCAAAACAGGGGAAAATCTATTTTAAAATAGATTTAAACATAAAATGGATAAGTCTCTCGAAGACTTGTTATTATTTTAATCTGCCATGTGTTATATGCTTGTACGTGTATGAGAGCTTTAGGGATTTTACTGGGGGATTGATCAGATCCTTTCAATGATCTAATCCAACAATGCTTCCATATGTGTGTGTCATGAACTTGCGTGTTCAAGTGTGGAGGAGAGACAGAGTAATATAGATAGAAAGCGTGAGAATAGAGTGATTAAAAATGTAGCCAGAGGAGACTCTGTTCTAAGGCTAGAATGCCATAGCTGTAATCGTGTTGGGTATGTTATAATAAATATGTGTTTTTTGTTTCATGCATGTCTTTTTAATATGTCTCTTTTAACATTGGTTCGTATATGTGTGCGAGGGTTTAATCCCAAATTGTGAGTGCACTGATTGAACATTAAACACGGTTAAATCGATGGTGATCCAATAGAATATTATTATATGTGGAATGCGTGGTGTGAACGTACGTGGCAGAAGAACCCATTTTTAACACAGAAATCCATCAACCGGCGAACGAATGCAAGGAAGGTTAAGTTAAGGAAGGAATGACTGAGAATGCATAGGAGCCGTTGGATTGATATGATCAACAGTCTAGATGATGTCGTAGATGAGCAGAGACCTCCTATCGTGTCGACGGAAACCTTTGGACATTATTGGAATCGGGCTTGATAACAATGCAATTGTGATCCTGTGATTAATCGTCAACCATTGGATCAAGAGCGAGGATCGACGGTTGAGATCAAATTGTTGATCACATATTGAATGCTAACAAGGATAAAGACAATCGGCAATCGGAGATCGGGTCTATAGAAAGTCGGGCGATCGGAGCAGTGTTGTGGATCAACGAAAGGTGTAGACTCGATGAAGATATAGGTGCGACTTAATGTTTTTGAAGTTCGACTGTTTGTGTTCTGGCGGGGGTTCCATGTGCATTCCCTTGTCCTCATGTATTTCAATATTTGGTGTCCCCGGTGGTTTTTGTAAAGGGGAAGAGAAAGATCAACACTTTTGATAGTGTGGTGGCTCTGATTCTTGTGTGGTCCATGATTTAAAGGCTTAAAGCCTAAAGAGACACTTCCAAAAGGCTTAGTGGGCCCATAACCCACAGGCCTCAAGATCGATTTATTAAGGGAAAGAGATTTTGATTAACCCCAATTTCTCTTCCCATCATTTGGTATCAGAGCAGACGAAGATTCTACGTGCAAAGGAAGGATTCCAAAGAGAAATAAGAAGGAGCAAGAGGTACAATTGTTTAAAGCTGGAGAAGTTATGGTCTTATTGTCGCATAGAGAACGACAACAGAAGGTGAGAAGATTGCAGCAAACCTAGAGCATGGAGTGCTCATATGGTTCTAGAAGACAGAACCTGAAGGATGCCAAAAGACCGAGTGAGGAGCGCTTGGTGAGGTATCGTGTAATAGAGGGAGACTATTGTTGCAGAGGTTTGGTTGCAACTCAGAGGAGACCATGAAGGCAGTTCCACTGAAGAAATGCAGTGGGTAGAATTGTTAAGGAAAAGGAGAAGCATATGACCAGGAGGTCATAAATTTTTGTGCCTCGAGAGTTTAATGCAGAAGCATCCAGCACCCTTAGTCAAAGGGAGGAATCTAAAGCAGAAAAATAAATTGGATGTGGACTAGGGGAGCAAAACAGGGGAAAAGATGAAATGGATAAGTCTCTCGAAGACTTGTTATTATTTTAATCTACCATGTGTTATATGCATGTATGCGTATGAGAGATTTAGGGATTTTACTAGAGGATTGATGAGATCCTTTCAGTGATCCGACCAAACAATCTCCCATATATATATATATTATATATATATAATATAATATATAATATATATATATATATATATATATATATATATATGTGTGTGTGTGTGTGTGTGTGATGAACCTGCGTGTTCAAATGTGGAGGAGAGACAGAGTAATATAGATAGAAAGCATGAGAATAGAGTGATTAAAAATGTAGCCAGAGGAGACTTTGTTCTAAGGCTGGAATGCATTAGCTGTAATCATGGTGCGTATATTATAATAAATATGTGTTTTATGTTTCCTACATGTCTGTGTAATATGTCTCTTTTTAACTCTGGTTATTATATGTGTGCGACGGTTTAATCCCAAATTGTGAGTGCATTGATTGACTATCGAATACGGTTGGATCGATGGCAATCCATTAGAATATTATTATATGTGGAATGCATGGTGGGAATGCAGGTGGCAGAAGAACTAGGTTCTAACACAGAAATCCATCAACCATGAGACGAATGCGAGGAAGATTAAGTTAAGGAAAGAACGACTGAGAATGCACAGGAGCCGTTGGATCGATATGATCAATGGTCCATATGAAGTGCAAATGAGTAGAGGCATCCTATCGCATCGGCAGAAACCTTTTGATATTATCGGAATTAGGCCTGATAACAATGCGATTGCGATCCTGTGATTAATTGTCAACCATCAGATCAAGAGCCAAGATCGACGGTTGAGATCAAATCGTTGATCGTGTATCGGAGGATCCAAATGACAGTGGGCGTTGGAGCACTGAACGATGATAGCGATAAAGCCAATCAGAAATCAGAGATCAAATCTATCGGAAGTCGGGCGATCGGAGCAGTGTTGTGGATCAACCAAAGGTGAGAACCCGACAGAGATATGGGTGCGGCTTAATTTTTTTTGAAGTCTGACTATTTATGTTTCAGCGGGGGCTCATTGTGCATTCCATTGTCCTCATGTATATCAATATTTGGTGTCCCCGAGGGTTTTGGTAAAGGGGAAGCAAAAGATCAACACTTCCGACAGTGTGGTGGCTCCAATTCTTGTGTAGTCTGTGATTTAAAGGATTAAAGCCTAAAGAGACGCTTCTGAAAGGCTTAGTGGGACCATAATCCATAGGCCTCAAGATCGATTTATTAAGGGAAAGAAATTTTGATTAACCCCAATTTCTCTTCCCATCAAACAATCAGTAATCATTGGTTGGAATGGAATCTTTTAACTCCGTAAGTAAATCCTGGAAGCATTAGGGAATAACTTTAGAATTAGTATATTCAAGTTTTTTTATCTATTGTTCAAAGGATAGTCAAGCATTTTTCTTCTTACATTAATTATGTTTGCCTCTTCCACAAGAAACCGATCAAAAGCAAGATATTATTATATTTGGTGAGACTTATGAGTACATCAATCATTTTGAATTATCTAGTAACCTTTCACGTATTCATTGGAGTCATGGGCATCCATGCCATGTGTTCTCTCTTTCAATAAGAAAGGGACACTGGTGAATTGCTTGTAACATTGGTGATGGACCAACTAATGTTGTTCTATAGTTTTGTCCTTTTAGGGAAGCAAAGGTTAGGAAAGTAAGGAGACAAAAGGAGGAAAAAGAAAAGGGATGGGATCACAATGTTTCCATCAATTCCAAAGGGGGAGAATGTTGGTAATGTTGGCATGGATGTCAAATGAGTATGAAATATTGGTGTTGGAATCTAAGACTCAAGGTTGATCCATATGATGTGAGGTGATGTGAAAGGGCTGATTATTTTGGATTAACATGGACTAATTAATAAATATTCAAGATTTATTATGGTCATGTGTAAGGTTGATTAGTCTAGCATTATTATGCTTTCAAAGTTAATTGTTTACTATTTTGGTATTTGTCTTCTTACAATCAAAGTAAATATATGGCACTGAGAAATTAAGAACAATATCTGGAGAACTTGGTATTTGCATAGAACAAAATCATCATTTTACAATATGGTATATGATGAACTCACATTTACAAGAAGTGCACAATTATGACTTGTATCCAAGCCATTAAACCCATGAATAGGAATTCATCTTAGACCTAAGTCATGTAACCATTTTGTTGACACTGAAAGCACTGTAGAGGAGTCTGAACTCATTAAAATTGAAGTTGTTACAAATCTGGATTTTTTTTTCCCTAATTTAGGGAATGGACATAGATTGGAGCCTAGTTATTGGTGTCCATAGCTAATATTTACAGTTTCTTATCAATGTTTTCAACCGAAATTTTCAATTGGTAACCAACATCCATGTTGTGTAGCAAAAATGAAAAAACTCCCGAGGTTTGTCTTATGTAATCATTCATGTTGGACTATCTTCATTTTTGTAAACAGTTCAAAGTGTATTTGTCTTTACTTGAGCTTCAAACTTGGAAATGAAGAGGTAGACTACAAAGTGTATTTGTCTTTACTTGAGCTTTAAACTTGGAAATGAAGAGGTAGACTACAAAGTGTATTTGTCTTTACTTGAGCTTCAAACTTGGAAATGAAGAGTAGACTACGAATAACCCTCGAATACAAAGTGGCAACCCTTCACTTCAAATTCCTGCATAAATCACAAATAGCTAGAGAGATTTGTATATAAAAGAAACTTTTTCAAGTAATAGATATGTTAGAGAATTGAATTGAGAGGAAAAAAATTCACAAATAGTCTGGTAAGGAGAAAAGGAGAAAGAGGAGCAAAAATGGAGCAAAATTGAGAAAGAGGAGTACAAAGGATAAGCAGCTAGAAAGAGGACAAAAACAAAGTTTAAAGGAGATACAAAGACTGGGTAACTAGCAAAATTAATTTGTAATTTGAGTAGTGGATTATTGCCTCCTTTCAAATAGTAGCCTAAAAAAGAGCAAGTTGGAGCCTCTAGAATAGTGAGTGCGAGCTTCCTACCATGTTTTAGCTTGGAAATTCTATGTTGTAGTCTCTTGTAGGTAGAAGCCTACAAAATTTTTGGTGTAATAAGGGAAGTAAAAACTTAGCTTCAAGTCACTTCAGCCAAAATTTGTAGTTTTCCATCTTTATAGATTTCTACTTATATCTATTTTTTTAAATGTGTTGAATATATTGCTAATGTATATCATGTTGAATTTAGTACTAAATAGTAAACACTTATACCACTCTACTAATTACAGAAAAAAATATTAAAAATCGTTCAAATAATTTAATTTAATTAGACACCATTATTGACTCACCCCTCTCAACAATTGTTAAATACTCGTAATTCAACCACAAAACACTCCAAAACATATAAACAAATGTGGTATGGTACAATGCATACCCACACGTGCTTTATTATTAAAAATAGTGGGAAAAGGCCTGTACACAATGCATGAACATCGCCAATGTATCTTAGCCATAATGTAGTCCTTCCGGTCTTTGGACGCTATCCAACATTGGCCCATTTAAAATTAAACTAACGTAAGTTGTACAAAGTTTTTGATGTTCAATATATTTATTGACATGCACGCGTGCTCTTATATTTCATTATCGAAATCTCCGTTGAACTGTCATGTCTCCTTGACAACGTCCATCGACCTGGGTGAGTGCTAATAAGTCTATAGATTTTATAAGAAGAGCTTCGGCATAAAATCACATGAAAAAGATCATTGTCGACGCGTTTCGAACTAACTAGTGTGGTTCATTGTCAGGACAAGTTGGTTCGAAACGCGTCGACAATGATCTTTTTCATGTGATTTTATGCCGAAGCTCTTCTTATAAAATTAATGGATCACAGAAGCCTCAATTCTACAAGTCTATAGATGTTCACTACAGTTAAAACAATAAAAATCACAGTTGTCAGTAATATGAAGGAACCCCCAGGGTGGCATTTCTGCAATCCGAGAAATAACAGCACCTGCGTTTGGTCATCCAAAATCTCGGTTTAACTATTTTATTTGCTCGACTAAAGTCCGTGTACCTAATTGAATGCTATTAATTTTATAGTTTTTCAGCTCTGTCAAGATAATAAGAAAATGGCGGTGGACAGTAATATGAAGGAAACCCGAGGGTGGCATTTCCATGATCGCAGAAATAACCAGCACAGTTCTCAGTTCTTTCAAAAGTTCAAACAATTAAAAAGCCACGGTTGAGAGTAATATTAAGGAAACCACAGGGTGGCATTTCCATAATTCCAGAAATAACCGGTAACTGGCACCTCTGTCTGGACGTCGAATGTGCAGGACTCAAGTCAAAGTTTGAGTTTATAAGGTGTGTTCATAGAGTTAAAGAAATATCAAATTTAAATATTAATATGGATAGAGGCATTACAATGATATTTATGAAATGTACATCCATTCCTTTGTGTGAGGTTCAGTTCTGCCTATGTAGCCAGTTAAAAATCTATATATATATATATGGTTGTTACATATTTAAATAAG